>APFE030103995.1:0-17236 GCA_000404065.3 Pinus taeda | reverse complement strand
AAAAAACAAATATAATGGACACCCACATCCACTTCATAGTTGTTTATAAAACATGTACACAATTTTATTGGTTGAGAATTTCCAACGTCCAACATATATTTTTGAGACTTCATCAATCCATTATTTAATTCTCTCGGAAGATATACTTAAATATATCCAAATCCATAGCACTAACTCGAAAAACGTAACTATAACAATTTCAACACGAAAATTCGATGGCGCCACTGAAGTGATTTACACCTTATAATGTACCAAAAAGGACTACAAAGACTAAACGTCGTTTCAAGTAGTCCTGAATAGAAATAAAGTCGTTAATGAAGAGAAAATTAGTGAATGTACTCTCGAAAACAATAAACTAAAAAATTGTAAGTATAATTTGGTTCGAAAATTTAGGATTTTAAAAAATTTTAGTAATGTTTTTTAAAAATTGAGGTTACACTCTTAAGTTTTAAGATTTTGGGTGTATAGAGGTTTTTGATGGTGCTAAATCTATTTCCACCATATGATTTAAACACTTTTTGTATGATTTTTTGAAAAAAAATTCACTATATTCCAACAAGAATTTCGCCATCCAAATGAAATTGTGGCCTTCATCAATAACACTATCCACATCAAACTCTGCATTTGGAAATCCTCAAAGATTCCACATACAAAAGGATCCTACTTTTTAACGGCTAATTCTGGAAGTTGATGCATCTCTACTATTTATTCCTAATGATAGATCAATTTTTTCATCTTGGTCCTCATGATGAACCTCGTTAGAGGGTTCGAAACGTTGACCAACAAATAATTATGATGTGATTAATTTGAAAGTATAATTAAAAAAAAAAAAAATTCTAATATGAGCTACTATGAACTTAGACATGGTGAAATTTAAATTAATTTGAAGAAAAATAACTATTAATATATTATTATATTAATTTTTTTCAAAATGAAAAACAAATACATATAATAAAAACTAAAAAATAAAGACTATACCATAATATTATAATATAAAAGGTTAAATCATAAGATATAAAATGAAAACTTTAAAAATATTTGTGTGCGTTAATTTAAATAGTAAGTTAAATAATTATGCTAACTTAACAATGCGAAAAAATAATTTAATCAAATAAATATATATAGCATTGATGGTAAAGAATTCCACTTAGATTTTATTGTAATCTATATATATTTATAGAGGATAAAATGATTTTAGTTTGATTGTTTTTTTTGTTGCAATTCGTAATCACATTGTGTTTCTATATATGATTCACATATATATGAGTGAATCAAGGCTTAACCTCAAATCCTTTTTTAAAATTAGTCAAATCACGTTAGTGTGATATGATTTCAAAGGTTTCATTTCGTAAGGTGTGTTACACAGTGAAATGTCACTGTCTCCTTGTCAGTCTCCCTACTGTGTCATGAAATCAATCCATCATGCTCATGCTCTCAGAAATGGCCAAAAAACCCTCTTTGCCTAAGTTTATTGGATCATCGCGACTGTTATTGAAATAACCGCGCTGACTGGCGGATGATAGTGTAACTGGTGCGCTGCCAGCGCGGAAGCACACGGGTTTTCCACGCTGGTCGAATTTCCTAAACAGTGCACCCTCCGCTTGTATTAGATCGCGCTGACCAGACCTCTTCTATAATTGAGATGCGATGCCAGCGCGCCAGCCCAGTTATGCACCCACGCTGATCCTGTTTGGGCGAGTTTGTTCTAACAGCCAACCTTCCAGATGACTCCAGAACTGGTTGTTAACTTTGTAAAGGTCGCCCTCCTTTCTAAGGCATGTCTGTTCGACTGATAACCCACTTTTCTTGGGAGTAAGCTCATCCTTTCACTATTCATGGAGACTCCTTCTCCTATATAAGCCTCCACCATTGCCATGAGCAGCTAGTTTTTGACATATAGACTCTGACATAGAGGAGTTCATAGTGCATTAGTGCTGCTCTTTGTAGGCATTTGGTGTGTTGTGTGTGAGGATTGCTATAGAGCTTAAGGAAGGTTATGAGTTTGTTGCCTTGTGTGAGAGAGAGACCTCTTTGACTTGGGAGATCTACCTTCAAAGGTGAACGCTGATGAGACATGCTGGCTGGACCCTCCAGAGAAGGACTCAGCGTTAGAACCTTGGTTGTACCTTACTCTATTTCTGATTAATAAAAGACAGATGACTACTGTTATGGTTCCATTCTCATTTGTCTTATGAATGATTAATGTGAATTACATCCTTTTTGACTAATGTATAGTTGCTTTTAGTAGATTTTACACTTGTGTTTGTCTTCTCTTTGCTTGTGCAGGTGTCCGCCCACAAGGATAGTGGAGGATTGTGATCGGCTCGAGTGAAGGAGCGAGAGTGGCATCTCTTCGTCAAACATAGCGCTGGGATCCAAGTAGGTGTCCATTACCCACTTGTTAATTGCAACTAGGAACTTTCAGAGTAGCATTGATTGATTGTTGCTAGACCCCTTTTGGGCTAGTAGGGATCGCCTCTATCCATAGAGGGGATTTACCTCTCCAACAGAGTGGACTATGGACATTGTGTTCCATGGTTTAATCAAACAAAGTGTAGTGGTATACTTGGATGATGTTACAATATTTTCAAAGAAAAGACCTGATCAATGTCACCAACTAAGACGTATTTTCGAGCAATGTCGAAAATATGGCATATCTCTAAACCTAAATAAGAGCATATATAGAGTGTTTGAGGGTAATCTATTGGGCCATATCATAACTAAGAGTAGGATTAAAGTGGACCTGGAATGGGTCAATAATATTGCTCAAATTCCTTTTCCCATGAAAAACAAAGTTATGCAATCCTTCCTAGGGAAAATGAACCTCCTCCATAAGTTCATCTCAGATTATGCACATATAGTTAAACCATTACAAGAGATGATTTAGATGGATGTAGTTTACAAGTTGGATAAAAGGGAGGACTATGCCCTCTCCTGTATTAAGCAAGCAATTGTCGAAGCCCTAGCATTATATAGTCCAAATTTCGACATATATTTCATGTTATATACTTTTACTTCTGACACTTCTCTTGCAGTCATTCGCACTTAGAAGGATGATCAAGAAAATGGTCGACTAATATTATTCATGAGCGTCGATTTACAGGGGTCTGAATTAAACTACCTCGCCATTGATAAACAAGCCTATGTAATATACAAGGTGGTGAAGCATTTTAGGCCTTACCTTTTGAAGAGTCATGTTTTATCTTTGTGCCTCACCTTGCAGTTAAATCACTTTTTGTACAATAGAGTTGGGTGAGAGGAGGGTGAACTGGATGACAAGCCTCCAAGAGTATGATCTTGTATTCAAGCTAGTGCATACGATAAAATACCATGGTTTCTGTTAGCTTGTAGAGGAAGCGATCAATGCACCAAAAGAGGAATATTCTAGATGGGAACAGGGAATTGATATGTATAATATTGAACAAGATACCCCCGTTGATGCAATTACATCTTGGTACATGGATGTGCTCTAGTATTTAGAGCATGGTACCTTACCCTCACATTTATCAGCTAAAAAAAATAGGGTGATTCGATCGAAAGATTTATCATACCAGCTTGTACATTGTGTGATTTTTCGGAATCATCACAAAGGTGTCCTGCTCAAATGTATGGATGCACAAGATTCATAAAGGGTACTAAAAGATATTCACGAGGGGCCAACTGAATTACACTACATGGGTGATACTACCGTGTATAAAGTTATGCAAGTTGGTTATTAGTGGCCCACATTATTCAAGGATGCACATACATACACTCGTAAGTGCCTATTTTGTCAAATATGTGCTAGTCATGATAGAAAGTAAACCACATCATTGCAACCCATTGTTGTTGAATAACCTTTTCAATGGTGGGGATTGGATGTCATTGGTGAAATATTTCCACACTCGTTGAAGCAACACCGATACATCTTAACCACTACAAATAATTTTACTTGGTGAGCTAAAATAGTTCCTCTAAAAAAAGTGAAAGAGTAGGAAGTCATCAACTTCCTTAAGCATAATATCACTACCAGGTTTGGAATTCCTATGTCACTTGTTTTTGATAATGCAACTTATTTTGCATAGCTGAAACTTTATGATTTTTCATTAGAAAACAATTTAGCTAAATCTACCAATAAGAATCTAATCCTTATCTTCAAGAAAATTGTTTACTTTGAGAAAAGGAATTGGCATAATTCTTTGGTGAATTATTTGAACCCTCTCTAAATACTTTCCCTTACTTTATTGTGTATGGAAAATAAGTTATCCTTCCTCTGAACATATAAATCTTGACCCTTCAACTTTCCCAATAATCTTGAGGTAAACCATGTCTCGTAGTTCAAAGTAGGATAGATGCCTTGTTGAAGTTAGAGGAAGAAAGGTGGAAAGCAAAAGAAAAGTTTTATCCCAAAGAGTCATATCAAGCATTGGTTTGACAACAAGTCTGCGCGGAATAAGGAGTTAAATATGGGAGAGCTAGTATTTAAGTGGGATAAATCCCACGAAGAGAAAGGTAAACACACTAAATTCCAATCCATATGGATCAAACCTTATGTTGTTCATGACAAGCTTGGCCATCACACTTATCGCCTTCAATCCTTAGATTGGAATATGGACTCTCTTCCTGTCAATGGCCAAGATCTCAAACAATATTTTCAATAACAATATAGGGTTGTATCCCTACACTATGTATATATTGTTTCCTTGTCCTTTCCTTTGTTCATATCATATTTTGTCCTTTTCGTCGAGTTTGTTTTGGTTTCCTGTGAATAAAACCTTGTGTGAAAGTGTTTTGTCTGGTTCCAACAAATGTGGCAAAAGTTTAGAAGGGCTCTGAGACATACAAAAAAACTTGGTTAACTTTTAGTCCTTCTTCTTTGTTTTGG
This sequence comes from Pinus taeda, assembly GCA_000404065.3. Taxonomy (NCBI): domain Eukaryota; kingdom Viridiplantae; phylum Streptophyta; class Pinopsida; order Pinales; family Pinaceae; genus Pinus; species Pinus taeda. The sequence goes on along the minus strand of APFE030103995.1, from coordinate 12,372 downwards.
TCTGATATCTTTAAGTCAATGATATCTCAATGGAAAATATGATCCTTCAAATGAAGAGCTTTGGGAAAAACCATGACACATGTATCTTTTCTAGGATCTTCTTTCCTTGACTCAATATTATAATTAAATGGTGTCTTTCATGCTAATCTAATCGAGTAGAGAAAGGAAAGGGGAAAACTAATAGCAAGCATATTAATTATAAAGGTATATAACATTCTCTGAAGGAACAACCTCTCCTGCTCTCAATAAGTTAAGACACCTATTTCGCGTTAGTGATATATACACCAATAATATGCCAATGTGCATATTGAAATAAAAAAAATGAAGGGTGAAAGAAGAGAAAAGCTTCCTATACAGAGAGGTGAAGCAAATAACATTTCCAGGGTACTAAACAGGCTCGCTGGTAGTGAAGCAATGCGTGTTTTCCTATAGTGACTATGTTGAAGAAGCATGCTAATAACAGAGCAACACTAGAGATGAAACTAAAATTTTGATCATTTCAAACTCGCGACTACATACTACCCTTCTCCTAGATCAAAACAATTGCAATATAGCAAGCTTCGTGAATGTGTTTAATCGAGAAAGGGAATACGCGAGACTACATCTATAATCGGGTTAAGTGCGGAAACCAACCTAATCCACATAATGAATCAATACTTCCTGAAAGACTAGACTCTGTGCATAAAAGTTAGACTAGAACAAGAAGCTAGAGTTCTACTAGTGTGTTGCCAAATTTTTGTGATTGCTATAACACCCTCCAAATTTTGGACTATATTCGAACTTTGGAGCCTCCTTTAGACATGTGAGCTGTTGTATCTAGAAGTAAAAAACATTTCATGCTTGTTCTATAAGTTTCCAAGTCCCTTTGTGAAAAAAACCTAGGTGTCGTCTTTTGGTAAAGGAAGTGTTGCACTTTGTGTAAGAGAGTTATAGTGCATCTTTAAGAGGCAAATTTGGCACTAATGGGCCCTATTTATCATAAAGACATGTACTAGTCTCATTCCCAAAGTTTTATGCACTGTTATGTTGGTGTCGTTACTTCTGTTGCAAAGTGTATCTTAAGTGTCGCAGTTGGAGGTAAGTGTCGTTTACCTATCGTTTCAATGGGTACATGTTGATTTTGGGTGACACATGTTTCCTTGTCATTATGAGTGTGTGATTGTAACAATCTTGGTGAAAATTCCATGTAATAAAAGTTAATAAAGGAAAAATAATAACCACAGTTATGGGACACTTATTCCAAGCTGAATGTTGGGAAAAACATCCTAATGTCAGTGTTCCTTTGGTTTATTATGGCTAAGGAAATTGGAAAAGGCTTTGAGAAGGCAAAATGGCATTTTTGGCAATTTATTTACGAAAAAAATGGAAATTATGAGAAAAGGAAGGTGAAAGATCATAGGTTTCATGTGAGGAGGAAAATGAAGGAAAATAATGGAACAATGAAGAAAATAGAGGCCAAATTAATAAAAAGGCTTCTAAGGATCACTTGGTACCTTTTATCAGTTCAGTTTTGGAGCTCTCTCTCTATTCTCTCTCTCACACTCTTGGACGCTTAGAGTTTTCTTGAAGCACTTAAAATTTGGATCAAGAAAGGCAAATAAGGCAAAGAGGAAGCAAAGATCAAGAAAGGAGGAGCAGGATCAAGCAATGACATCAGGTTTACTTGCATGTATCAATTTGCATGTGTGACTTCCTTGTTAGATTTGGCATGCATGGTTATGCATGTGTGTTCTTGGTTCTCTTTCTATTATGGGCATGTGATTTTCTAGGTGTTACAATGTTCTTCACCCTTGCCATTTCCAGATAGCCAAGGTGAGATGGGGTTCTCATGTTTTGGTTGGGCTGGATTGGCAGATGGATTCGAAGCTGAGTGAGGTGGATATATTAATGAAATAACACATGGTGTAGTGATCCATGAACCAGACTATTGTAGTAAAGCCATTGACCTAGTGACCCCTGAACCAGAATATGGGTTGCAGTAAATCTAGGTATTGTGTGCCTCAGTGGGCCTAGGAATCCTTGACTGGTGAATGGCGGGATATATGATAAATCTTGAAGGTGGTTTCCCTTGATCAGGCCTAGTAATCCTTGCTGTTGAATGACGGGATATACGGTAAAGCCTGGAGGGTGGTGTCTCAATTATGGTTTAGTGACCCCTGGATCAGATTGTGGGTTGTGGTAAAGCCTAGAGACTAGGAGATAAGAAAATTCCTCATAGTGTAGGTGGAGAAATATGGTGGCATCCATGCTTGTTTATGGCCTAGTGATTTAGTGAGGATTATGGTAAAGCCTGATTCTATTTATGAGGGTGAGGTGGTTTAGCCTCAGGAAGCCCTAGTTGGTTCTTTTGGTTTGAGTTCCACATTCATGCTTGGAATATGGCATGAGGGTGATTGGCTGAAGAGAGACTTGGCTCAGCCAATCTATGGTCGGGTGGAATGTGGTAGTCCCATATCGAGTTGGCTTTTGCATTCATTAATAAGAGTTTCTTTCCTTGGTATTTTATGAGCAAATGCATGGGATTATATTATATGTGACATTTATGGCTATTGTATCCTCATTATTTCTGTTGTTTATATGTTGATTATGAATGTGTTTTATGAAAGTGAAAATATATGTTTCTCATCATGTTTTGTCTTGTAAATGAATGAGAAATGAATATATGACTTAATAGATGATAATGCAGGTAATGTGATAAGGCACCAATGCTTCTTAGCAATTCTAAGATAAGTATAAGACTCCTATGCTCAGAGTTGTTATTATGACCCGGAGGATGCATATTTATGACATGTTTGATGAAATTCCTGTCATGGCTAGTAGGGGTCCAGTAAAGTCCTTGTTTAATAATTTGCATTTGCGTTATTGTCTCTATGTTTCTCTTTATTTCTGTGAATTCCATGAAGTTTTGAGCAGTGATTGGGTCCTAGCCCTGGAATATGGTCATGCATTGATTACTGGATTATGGTTAGGATGATATCTATATGTTGTTGTGATTATGTTTATACATGTATTGTGCTAATCTAGTTAGTCTTGCAGATGATATATCCTCCCTCGAGTTATACTGAGGTACATTGGTTTGTTTATGATTTGGTTTAGCTGACATAGTGTGCCTTGCAAGAATAGATCAAGATGACTAGCAAGATGGTAGACTACAAAGATTCTCCCTATGAATCAGATGAGCAACTTGGTGTTGGGCACTCTTCTGTCTTAGCAAACACATTAAGGAGTTTGAAGGAATAATTAAGAAGTTGTAAAGCAGATAATGACATAATCATGTAGGCACAAGAGAAACAAGTAGAAGTCAATGCACTAATCCATTAGAGTTTTTCAAACTTGCAGAGACAGGGACTACTCCGGATCAACTATGGACAAGAGAATGGGACTAATGGGGCATATGGCAGTAGGTATCAATAGATAAGATAGAGATGACACAACCAGAGATGGTAGATTCCTGGATACTCCGGATAGGAGAGGTGATGGACACAGGTAATATTCTAGTTCTAGTTCTCATAGGTATCATGATTGTCATCGTTATTACCCTTACAGGAGGAATGATAGGGAATACTTTCTGGATGAGTTTAAGAAAGTGAAGCCACTAAATTTTGATGGAGAGTTAAAGAAGCCTGAGGATGTAGTGGATTGGTTACTTGGTATGAATAAGTTATTTGAACTGCATGAGTATACAGAGAATATGAAGGCCAAAATAATTATCTTCAGCCTTAAAGGGAAAGCAAATATCTGATGGGAAGATGTAAAATGGGCCAGGGACACTAGGATAGAGGAGTTGAGTTGGCATGAATTCAAGAGACTCTTCAAAAATAAGTACTTGTCGAAAAGGTATTACGACAACAAAGCCAAGGAATTCTATTAGCTCAAAATGGGATCGACGACCTATGAGGAGTATATGACCAAGTTCTCTGAGCTATTGAGGTATGTATTGTATCTTAAAGATGAAAAGGCTAAAGTCCATATATTTGTGAGTGAATTTCCATTAACATTTAGAGATCGGATTCGATATGATGAGCCTCGATCACTTAAGGAAGTTATTGGGAAACTAAAGCATTGCTATGAACAGTGAAAGCGTAAGAAAAAATTTAAGCAATGATGGAAAGGGAAAGACAAAAGTAAAGGTAAAAGGAAACCGAAAAGAAAAAGGCCTTATAATGTAGAAAAGAAAGAGAATGTTGCACCATATAAGAAGTTCAATGCATCTACACAGGGACGCGGGTCACAAAAACATAATAGAGTTGATAGTATAGGATGATTAGAGTGTTGGAAATGTGGTAAGGAGCATCTCAAGAGGGATTGTTTACATAATTAGAGTGGTAGGCCTCAGATTTATAGTGTAGAGGAGGCACAAACTATTGGGGATGTTGGGCAGAGCATTCCTCGTATCTATAGAACGTTGGATAATAGGCAGGCAGATCATTAGGCATTTATCATTAAGATGGACGATAAGATTTATATCAAGTTTTTTCTATTTTGATTGACCCTAGATCTAATTGATATAATTATAATTATGTTAACCTTGACTTGGTGGATAAGTGTGGTTTGAATAAATAAGTGCATGCAAAATCTTGGTTATTGCAGTTGGCTATAGGTACTAAGAAGAGAGTTCATCATTGGGACCAAAGTGGATTGTTATGATAAAGCCATTGAATGCATGGATGACAACAGAGAGCAAAGAATCTTGCATGGTAAGAAGAAATCAACATTAATTAGGATAGTGATAGCTATGCAAGCAAAACATAGTCACAAAAAAGGGTGTATGTTATTTACAATACACATTTCTAGTGATAAAGGTAAGGAGGATGAGGATGTAAAGGTATTGAGCAGGTACTTGATCTTGCATTGGTTTCAAGATGTGTTTCCAGCAGAGATCTCAGAGTTTCTGCCTCACAGAGAAGTGGAATTCTTCACTGAGTTGGTACTAGGGGCAACACCAACATCAAAGGCACCGTACAGGATGAGCACTCTAGAGTTAGTAAAGTTGAAGTTGTAGTTGATGGAAATGCTTGACAAGGGATACATTAGGCCAAGTGTATCACCGCGAGGTGCATCAGTCTTGTTTGTGAAGAAGAAATATGGTACTCTCAGGTTATGCATTTATTACAGGCAATTGAACAAGGTGAACATCAAGAACAAGTACCTGTTGTTGAGGATTCATGACTTATTTTATAAGTTAAAGGGAGCAACAATGTTCTCAAAGATTGACTTGAGATTCGGATATCACCAGGTATGCATCAAGGAAGAGGAGATTTACAAGAAAATTTTTCGTACCATGTATGGGCATTTTGAGTTTGTTGTAGTTCTATTTGGTTTGACGAATGCTCCAACTACATTTATGTGCTTGATGAATAGTGTGTTGCACCCTTATCTGGACAAGTTTGCTATTGTATTCATTGATGACATTTTGATATATTCTAATAATGAGGAAGAGCATGCCAAGCATTTAACAATAGTGTTGAGATTGTTGAGAGAGTATCAGTTGTATGCTAAGCTCAATAAATGCAACTTCTTTTAGACAGAGGTACATTACTTGGGGCATGTTGTCTCCAAGGAAGGCATATCAGTAGATCGAGAGAAGATAAGAGCTATCATGGATTGGGCGACTCCTAGAAATGTGGATGAGGTAAGATAATTCATGGGGCTAATAGGCTATTATAGGAGGTTCATCAGGAACTTCTCTCCGATTGCATATCCTATTATGTCATTGTAGAGGAAATGTAAGAAATTTGAATGGGCAAAGGAATGTGCAACAAGTTTTTAGCAGTTAAAGCAATTGTTGACAAACACTTCAGTGTTAAAGATTGCAGACCCAAACCAAGAGTTTGTAGTGTATATAAATGCTTGCAAGAGAGGGCTTAGTGGAGTCCTTATGCAGTAGCAACATGTAGTATGTTATAAGTTGTGGAAACTAAATGAGCACGAGCAAAACTATTTGACACATGATCTTGAGTTGGCAGCGATCATTCATGTGTTGAAGATTTGAAGGCACTATCTTCTTGGTAGGAGGCTTGTACCGATGAGTGATCACAGTGGGTTGATATACTTGATTGACCAACCAAATATGAATGCCAGGAAAGCTAGATGGTTGTCTAGGATCAATGAGTTTGACCTTGAGATCAAGTATATCAAGGGTGAAGAGAACGGGGTTGCATATGCTCTTAGTAGGTGGATACAAGTAAATCACATTGCAGCTATGAGTTCTTACGGGATAGACTTACATGATCATATTTTACAGGTAGGTCAACATGATGACAAGTATAGAGAGCTTATGTACATGTTACAATGGAGTACAGGTACAGGTGCATAGGATGCAGACTATCATTTCTTAGCAAATGGCTTGATTAGATTTAGGGACAATATATATGTGCCAGAAAACAGTGAGCTCAAGAAGATTATCTTGAGGGAGTTTCATGTGAAACTGTATTCAGGTTACCCAGGGTACTAAAAGACATTGACAACAGTAAAGATGTTTTATTATTGGCCGAATCTAAAGAAGGATGTGGCAGAGTTTGTGGATAGATGCTTGGACTATCCGCAGGTAAAGGCAGAATGTAAGCATCGAGGTAGACTACTACAACTTATTGCAATTCCATAATGGAAATGGGAGGTCATTGCCATGGATTCCATCACAGGTTTGCTGAGGACATCTAGACAACATGATTCCATAATGGTTATGGTGGACAAGTTGACTAAGGTAGCACACTTCATTCCAGTGAAGGCTATGTATTCAGCTAGCGATGTGGAATAGGTGTTCATCAAAGATGTGGTCAGATAACATGGTGTTCCGAAGAAGATTGTGTTAGGTAGGGATGCAAAGTTCACTTCCAAGATTTGGAAGGAGTTGTTTGTAGGTTTAGGTATATAGTTGGCCTTCAGTACAACTTATTAACCATAGAAAGATGGAAAGACATAGAGGGTCAACAGGATATTGGAGGACACGTTGAGGATGTATGTGATGCATCAACAGAGGATATGTGAGGAGTACCTTCCATTGGTTGAGTTTTCTTATAGAAATGGTTACCAGGAGTCATTGAGGATGAGCCTATTTGAGGTATTGTATGGGAAGAGTTGTATTACTCCCATTAGTTGGAGTAACTCGGTGAATAGGGTATTGATTGGACCAAATATGTTAGTAGAAATGGAACAAGAAATGCAGGTAATCAAGAATAATCTAAAGGCAACACAGGACAGGAAAAAAAGCTATGTAGATCGGAATAGGTTGTTTAAGGAGTTTCTGGTTGGGGAATAGGTGTACTTGTGCATCAAGCCAAAGAAGATCTCCTTGTGGATTGGATCGTGTGCCAAGTTGGCACCTCGGTTTTGTGGACCTTTCAAGATCCTTGAAAGGATTAGATCAATAGCCTATCGACTTGCACTGCCTCCGACAATGAAAGTCCATGATGTTTTCCATGTGTCATTGCTTAATAAGTATGTTAAATATGTTGATCATGTGATTGACTAGTCTGTATTGAAAGTGGAGCCAAATGGAGAATTCCAGCCAGAACCTTAATGTATATTGCAGAGAAAGGTGTTCATGCTCTGGAACTGAGCAATCAGGCAGGTTAAAGTGTTGTGGAAGAACTTTGAGCCCGATGAAGCTAAAAGGGAGATGGCGGATCAGATGCGGGCTATGTATCCTTCTTTACTCACTAGTTGAATGAATTTCCTTGATATATGTTTTGGGTATATGTGTTGGAATATTTTGGTATATGTATATGGATTTAAATATTGCCATGAGCTATGTTATAAAGCTCCAATAATTTGTATGGGGGTCATGTTATTATGTTGACATGTTGGTTTGCTTATCAGTAGGTTGATCATTGTAAATATTGAAACAAGCTAAGTTATAAAGCTCCATGGGTAGTATGTTTTGCTTTCAGAAGTCTTGTTGGTTATAAGTGTCATTGAACACCGAGGATAGTCTTCCCCCAATGGGGAGAGTTTTGTAACAACCCTGGTGAAAATTCCATGTAATAAAAGTTAATAAAGGCAAAATAATAACCATGGTTATGGGACACTTATTCGAAGCTGAATGTTGAGAAAAGCATGCTAGTGTGGGTGTTCATTTGATTTATTATGGCTAAGGAAATTGGCAAAGGATTTGGAAAGGAAAAATGGCATTTTTGGCAATTTATTTATGAAAATAATGGAAATTAGGAGAAAAAGGAAGGTGAAAGGTAACATGTTGCATTTGAGGAGGAAAATGAAGGAAAACAATAGAAAAATGAAGAAAATAGAGGCCACATTAATAAAAAGGTTTCATGGGATCAGTTGGTACCTTTTTTTAGTTCAGTTTTGGAGCTCTCTCTCTTTTCGCTCTCTCACACTCTTGGACACTTAGAGTTTTCTTGGAACACTTCAGCTTTGGATCAAGAAAGGCAAAGAAGGCAAAGAGAAAGCGAAGGTCAAGCAAGGTAGAGTCGCATCAAACATCTACATGGGGTTTCCTTGCAGGTATCAATTTGTATGTGTGACTTCCTTGCTAGATTTGACATTCATGGTTATGCATGTGTGTTCTTGTTTCTCTTTTTATCATGGGTATGGGTTTTTCCAGGTGTGACACTGTTATTTAGCCTTGCCTTGCCATTTTTAGATATCCATGGTGAGATGAAGTTCTCATGTTTTGGTTGAGTTAGATTGTCGGTTGGATTCAAATCTGAATGAGGTGGATCTATGAATAAAAGAACACATGGGCTAGTTATCCCTGAACCAAACTGTGGATTGCAGTAAAGCCATTGGCCTAGTGACCCCTAAACTAGACTATGGGTTGTGGTAAAGCCAGATATTGTATGCTTCGGTGGGCTTAGGAATCATTGACCAATGAATGACGAGATATACGATAAATCCTATAGGTGGTTGCCCTTGATCAGGCCTATGAATCCTTGTTGGTGAATGGCAGGATATATGGTAAAACTGGAGGGCGGTGTTTCAATTATGGCCTAGTGACCCCTGGATCAGACTGTGGGTTGCAGTAAATCCTAGAGACTAGGAGGCAAGAAAATTCCTCACAGTGTAGGTGGAGAAATCCGGTGGCATCCATGCTTGTTTATGACGTAGTGATCTAGTGAGGATTGCAGTAAAGCCTAATTCTATTGATGAGGGTGAGGTGGTTTAGCCTCGGGAAGCCCTGGTTGGTTATTTTGTTTTGAGTCCCATATTCATGCTTTGAATATGGCACGGGGGTGATTGGTTGAAGAGGGACTTGACTCAACCAATCTATGGTCGGGTGGAGCATAGTAGTCCCATACCGGGTTGGCATTTGCATTCATTAATAAGAGTTTCTTTCCTTGGTATTTTATGAGCAAATGTACTTGATCTGAATTTAAACAAGAACACAAAAAATTACAAATATAACGATAAATGCAGAGATGCAGCAGTAATAAAACTTCATTTCATTAATATCAAAGAACTAAAATATGTTTACATACATAATGGAAATAAACTAGCTCAGGCAATGGTAGCTTATCTCTGAGAAGAGATGTGGCGGCTACATGCCTCTGAACTTTGTTACAATGAGGCTTGAAGGCCTATTTATTATTAAGAAACAATGGAAAACCCCAAACATCCAAAAACCTATCCCTAGGAGATGAATCGCCAAATTATGGGCCATGTTGGGGTAAATTGGTACATCAATTTCTCAGGGTCATAACTTTGGCATACAATTTTCGTTTGACTCACACGATACCTCGTTAGAAAGATCTATCCAGGGACTACAATTATTAAGAACAAATACTAAGTCGAAAACTCATATTTTCCACTGGTGATTTTCCAAAAAAAAACGTCATTTAGGGCCTCAAAACAACTCCGGAAGTTCAAGACCTGAAAAACTGACAAAAATAGTAAATTGTGCTACAATTAAGGAAAATAAAAAAATGAAAGAAACAATGGTGGGGGTCCAATTGGAATAGGAAGATGGCCACAAATATCCACCTAGACCATTCCTCCCCCCTTAGGAAGTAATGGTCCCCATTGCGTTGAGTTCCTCCATGAGATGAGGAAAATTCTGCTGAACTTGGTCCTTGGTGAGCCACTTGCCCCGTGAAGGAGTTGGCTTGCTTTGAAAACCCAATATAGTTGAATCCTTTTTTGTTGGGTGTTATAATATATGTGTCCATGATTCGATTAGTTATGGCTTGTTCCATGTAGTCTGGGTTTAACTCTGTTGGTGTGAGTTGTTCTGCAATGTCGGATGTGTCCAAAAATGGTGGAAAGTAGGCCCGAAGGGAGTCCACATTGAACATTGGGTGCAGAACAAGGAATTGTGGAATACTAAGCTCGAAGGCATTTTCCCCTACTACTTTGGTGATGGTGTATGGCCCATATCAGAGTGGGCGAAGCTTGTTGCGGTGCCCAACAAGGCGCTCCTTATGCAAATGTAGCCAAACTTTGTCGCCCACCTTAAACTTGTGTGGCACCCGATGTTGATCATGTCTTTGCTTGTCCTTAATATTGGCTCTGTCCAATATGTCATGGACCTGTTGGTAGATGTATTGAATTTCCTTAATGAAGTTGTTTTCCTTCTCGGCTTCGGACTAGACATGAGCTGAATTTGCGTGAGTAGCTGCAAATGGTATGGCCACATCAATGGGACATAGTGGATGGAATCCCAAACCCACCTGAAAATGGTTGTGGCTAGTTGAGCTGTGGAGAGCTCGATTATAGCTATGCTGGACATAAGGGAGGCTCTCATCCCATGTGTGTGCGTTCCTTGAGTTGTACATGTGTAGAATGTGTATGATCATCTTGTTGACGACCTATGTTTGGCCATCAGTTTGGGGATGGAAAGCTGTGGACTTAGTGAGCTTGGTGTCGAGCATCAACCAGAGACTGGACCAAAATGTACCGAGGAACTTGCTATCCTAATATGAGATGATAGTCTGTGGGATCCCAAAGTACCCAAACTCGTTCAAAGAAGAGTTTAGCGGTGGCTTCTCCTGTGATATTCTTCTTGCAGACCACCATAATGGGCATCTTCAAGAATCCGTCGACAACCACAAAAATAGAGTCGTTATCATGCTTAGTAGAAGGAAGGCCCGACATGTAATCCATGGATATGGATTCCCAAGGTCGATTAGGGGTAGGAAGCAGAGTATAGAGGCCTTACTCCTTGATGGTCGGTTTAGCAATGGCGTAGGCAGTGCAAGATCTGATGTACTTCCTAACATCCTGTCAAACATTTGGCCAATAGAAATACTTCTACAACACTACCACTATTTTCTCAACCCCAAAATGCCCAGCGACCCGACTGTAATGCGCTTCCCAAATTATCTTGGCACGCTCGCTTGAAGGAACACAAAGGTGTCATAGGTGGCATAATAGTGCATCCTAGAGGTGAAAATATGGAACTTGCTCACCCTCCAAGAGCGTCTAGTATGTGTGGCCGGATTCTGGGTTGCTTTTGTAGCGAAGTGGCTAATCAGAAGTATTGTGCCCATAAGAGTTGAGCATGGTGGTTAATGCCATGATCGGTGGTCAGCTAAGGTAGTTTGCAACATTATTGTTGTTGCCCTTCTTGTACTTGATATTCAAATGGAACTGTTGCAGGTATGTGGACCACTTCTGATGGCGATCATTCTACAACTTCCCTTGTGCTTGTATGAACTGCATGGGTTGGTGGTCAGTGTGGATGACTGTTTCCTTCCCTAAAATGTAATGCTTCCATTTTTAGTAGGCCTGAATAATGGAATACATCTCATTGCCATTAGTGGGATACTTCCATATTGTGCCTAAAAGTGTCTCACTGTGATATGCCACTAGATGCCCCTGTTAAGTAAGGACTGGCCCAATAGCATAGTCAGAGGCATCTGTCTCAATCTCAAATGGTTGTTGCAAGTCTGGTAATGTGAGCACTGGTGCAGAGTAGAGGCGATGTTTCAACTTTGTGAATGCCTTCTGTTGAGATTTAGACCAAAAGAATTTTGCTTTCTCTCCTCCCTTGGTGACTTGATTCAAGGGCTAAGTGATATGAGAGAACCCCAACACGAACCTACGGTAGAAATTGGCATGATCCAGGTAGATATTGGTGGCCAGCCGCTAATTCCACGTGGATCCCCTCTAGTGCTTATTTCAGTTCTTTCAGTTTCCTTAATTATAGCACAGTTTACTATTTTTAGCAGTTTTTCGGGTCCTAAACTTCTGGGGTCGTTTTGAGGCCCTAAACGATGTTTTTTGGGAAATCTACCGCCAGTAATTTTATTGACTAAAAATTGTCTTTTTCGTCGTAGTCCTCGGAGAGATCTTTCCAACGAGCTATCATGCACGTCAAACGGACATAAGACGACCAATTCGCGACCCCGGGAAGTTGATGTACCAACTTACCCAAAAACGGGGCCCACAATTTGGCGTTTCATCTTCCAGGGTTAG
>APFE030103990.1:0-86106 GCA_000404065.3 Pinus taeda | reverse complement strand
TGATGGTATCATTAGATATGTGGCCCAACAGTCTAGTAGTGCCTCGACTTCTTCTACGAAATCTAAATCCAATCGGGCCACTGCAACCTACAATAATATAGATAACCCTAAGAATCATAGTAAAGCCTTAGAGGTAATTGTTGTCCAGTCTACTGCAGTAGATAAATCCTTGAAATGTGAGAAGGGTAAAGGAAAGCTAAACAAGATAACCCTAAACGTGATTCCAAAAAACCATCAGTTGATGACACACCCTAGCGAAAGCTTAAATATCCTTGCATTATTTGTGATGAAGATCATTGCACACAGAATTGCCCCCGACGTGCTGAAGTGAGTCATATTTTGAAGGGAACTACAAGGACATCAACTGTTTGATTTGCGTAATGCGCAATCGAGGCTGATTGTTGAGTGTTGGAATTGCGCAATGCATAATTCTAGTTGGAATTGGCTGCAGACTCAGTGACTGCATTGCGCAATTCTATGGGCGAGCAGTCACTGTCCCTCAGAAATGCACAAATAAATCTTGGAGTACAGTCACTAGGAATAAATGCACATTTCTGGAGAGGAACACAGAGCCTTCCTTCTCCGGAGGCAGAGTTTAGGCCAAGCTTGGCCAGACTCGCTGACGGGCAACTGAAAATGACACCAAATAGAACAACAGAACTACATGCATGTGGGTGAAGCGAGTCGTCGAAGCGGCAGCCGTTCATGCAAAACAATTTCATGCATGTGATAGCAGTGAGATAGCAACAAAAATTGAAATGGTCCTAGTACAAGGTAGTATGCATGTAAATGACAATAAGAATTCAAGGAAAGCAAGAAAACAACACTCACACAAGCGAAAACACAAAAAGGGACAGAAATGCAGAAAATGACAAGTTGAGACCACTTACCCGTGAATAGCTGAGCCAGATGTGTCGAAGAGTCCTCGATGTGTTGTGGGATGTCAGAGCTCCAAGTTCTATGTGAAAGAATGAGATGTGATGTGTTGAATAAATAAGTTTTGGCTTATGATGAGCATGCCACAAACCTAGGAAAAAGTGACACTTGGACGGAAGATTTTAAAATGATCTTTACGTGTAATCTCTAACTACTAAAAATAGCTCCTTGAATCAAGGGATTCTTTTGCATGTTGCCTCTTGCTATTCTAGGAAAAAGCAAGCCATGCATGCAAGTCAAGTTATCTTGGTCTCAGGTTGAACTGGTCAAAGAATCTACATATGCAAGAGGCTACTCAATATATGGGAGAAAATGTGCATTTCTGGATGGTATCTAGGTTGACTTCCTAGGAGATTTGTGCAATTTCTGGGCAGAGCAGCTGACTACTACCCAAGATTACGTAATTACTGGGCTGAGCAGCCCTGTTGGGAAGAATTGCCCAATTTTCTGGATGAAACATGACTAGAAGAATTGTGCAATTCTAGAGCCCAGCAAGCTTCCAGATAGAATTACACAATTTCTTGAGGAAAGGTTGGTTTCCCTCCAGAATTACACATTTTCTTGAGGGAGATGCTCAACCTGGAGCTGGACCATGTCCAGAGGAATAGTGTGTGAGGGGAATTTATCAAGCTTTGATAGACAGACTATATTTCTGCAAGAAAATCACTCAAGCTTGTGTACTTGACGAAGCAAGACATGTTGCTGTGAAATGTTGGTAGGGAGGCTCCAAAACGAAGCTAAGGGAAAAATTTTTAGGGTGGTTGTAGCCGATACAACAAGTATCTCGTAGATGAATCAATAAGCATTATCTAATCTAAATTGATGGCTAATATTATCTTGACTCCATCAAGTTACTTTTCCAGAAGTATCTAGAGGAAAATTGATTTACCCCAATTAACACTGATTAATTAATCTATTTCCCTAACTGTTAAACAGGTAAATCCCCTCTGCGGACAGAGGCGATCCCACTAGCCCAAAATGGGTCTAGCAACAATCAATTCACGCTGCTACGCAAGTTCCTATTTGTATACTAAAAGGTGGATTACGAAGACCAACCTGGAACCCAAGGCAAATGTCAAAGTAGAGTTGACCCTCCGGCTCCCTTGCTTCAGCAGGTCACAATCCTAGCGATCCTCGTGAACGGACACCTGAACATGCAAAGAACGAGACAACTACAAGCATAAAATCCACCAAAGTACAACTATATTTCAGTCAGAAAGGAAATAAATCAAACATCATAATAGGCAATGAGATTGGAACCATAATAGCAGTTGTTTATTAATGAATAATAGGCAGAGAAAGATACAACCAAGGTTCTGATGTTGAACCTATTCTCTGGCTAGGTGAGCAACTATGTATGCCTTGCAATAGACCTTCTCTCTCTCAGGATTCCGGCAGCATAACCTCCCTATGCTTCAAGACTCTTACTATCACTCCAGACAAGAATAATCACAACTAGCATTACTCCAGAACTAACTTGTCTAATGCATGAGGAAAGACTTTTATAAATCGAGAAGGGAGGAAGATTCAATGCACCAGGACGCCCATTGTGGATCGACATTATCTCTGAAAAGCTACTGAGGATAGATGTCAAGGATAGATGATGACTATCGACCTCTATAAGATGGATTTTTCCCCTCAAAAGACTTCATGATCTGAAAGGAAAAAACATATGGGTGCGCATTTGCCAAAAATCATTACCAAACTTAGTTGGCGCGAGTGTTGTTCTAGGACAGAGCGCCAATGGGCGCGCCCCTTTTTGAGGATCTCAGTGATTGGCGCGGATAAGACACTGTCTACCTGCGCCAATGGAAAAGGGGCACTTTTCAGGGATAATTTGCAGAAGGTGTCTTCAGGGAACATGAAGTACATACTCAGGGGAATATAATGCAAGTGTTTTTAGGCTATGTCACTGCTCACAGGTCCCGGAATGTATCCTCCAATGTACAAAAACAGGGGTAACAGGGACGGTGACCAATGATGACAAATTATTGTGTAATAGATGCCCCCTAAAGCATGAGACCCGAGAGAGAGAGAGGGGTGAAATGCTTTACAAGAACACATATAGCTGCTGCCGAGAATCTGCATTGAGAGATACAATTGATAGCTCAAATACATGATGTACGTGGTATGGTCTCAGCCATCCATAAGAGAGTACATGATAATCTAGATTCGTAGTATGGACGTAGCCATCTAGTTAGGATCAATGAATTGACTCAGGTATGGTCGCAGCCATCCAGTGAATGAGTCATGTATCAAGAATCATGCCTGGATTACAACAAACACAATCCAGGGTCTTGCGCTCCATCTCAGCCGGAACAGAAGTACAAGTTCAAGCATGTGAATATGTGAGCTGAAGTCGAACATGCATGAACATCGTCTGATTACCAGTCAATATTGGGAACTGTTAATAGACGCAAGAGGGGCCACCAATAATGACGATGGTCCTCAAGGTACTATAGGTACAATCCACGGCGTGCGAATAAATGAGCCGGTGTCGAACACCCGTAGAGTCATCCGATCGGAGGCCAATGATGAAAACTTCGCGTTGAACACGAAGAACCTGCCATTGAGGCATGCAAGCTCCAAGGTACCTGAAGGGAGTCCCTAGGTCACTCCTGGATAATGAGCTGAAGTCGACAGGAAGTGATCTTTATCAAAGGTGGGCCATAATGTTTCCCACATCATCAACACGAGACGGGAAGAGACAATATGTTTTTTGTGAAATATCAGAGGGAGGTTATACTTGCAGAGGCCAACTTCTCTTGAACATATCGGCGGCACAATGACGGATTTGGCAGTATTTGGGGGTCAAATGATCAGAGGTCGTAATGAAAAGACAATGAGCAGATGAATGGCCAAATAGGATAACCCAAACCCATGGAGGCAAAAGTGAAGCGAGATTAGATGTCCCCACCCAGACACGAATGCAAACAATGCCATGTTCAAGAGCGACATACTGCCGATGACGACGATTACGGTTCCTTTATTTCCACCACCATTTCTGGCGAGTACCCCGGTTGTTTTTGGATGACAAGCTTGACAGGGATAGCATATGCTTGGAGAGTGTCATTTCGATGGAGCCCGATGTCATTAAGTTTTAACGAGTCTGACAAAGGAAGAACTCAGCGTCTTTTCATGTTTATAGAGTTTGGAAAGACAGCTGAAAAGAAAACTCCAGGGGGGTGATTTTTCGTAAAGTTCTGCCTCTCGAGCCCGAAAAAGTATAAAATGATGCCCGAAAGAACCGCCCGATCATTGCGACCGAGGAGTACTTTTCATAAATAGTGACTTTGACCCGAAAAAGTAAAAAAGCGGTCAGAAGTACGTCGTTTTAGAGCCAATAACGAGTGCGGAACGACAAACACCCGACGATCTTTGTTAATTTAAACGGTCGAAAAAAGAGCTTTAAAAGAGACCGCCTCTCGTTCCTTTTGACGAGTTGAAAGGAGGCTCGGCTATATTTTCTCGTTTTATGTCGGAAAAGAGCTAAAAGACGACATCCATTTTTATTCTCTTTCGCGAGTCAAAAAGGAAAAAATACTCGGCAATATTTTCATATTTTACGAGTCAAAAAAGAGCTTAAAGGTGACTCGGCTATCTTTTCTTGTTTTATGTCGGAAAAGAGCTTAAAGAAGACATCCATTTTTATTCTCTTTAGCGAGTCAAAAAGGAAAAAATACTCGGCAATCTTTTCATATTTTACGAGTCAAAAAAGAGCTTAAAGGTGACTCGGCTATCTTTTCTCGTTTTATGTCGGAAAAGAGCTTAAAGACGACATCCATTTTTATTCTCTTTAGCGAGTCAAAAAGGAAAAAATACTCGGCAATCTTTTCGTCTTTAAATAGTCAGAAAAGAGCTGAAAGAAGACCTCCATTTTTATTCTCTTTAACGAGTCAAAAAGGGAAAAATACTCGGCAATCTTTTCATATTTTACGAGTTAGAAAAGATCTTAAAGGTGACTCGAGTATGGGTTCATTTTTACACAAGCTTGAACCATGGAGAACTCTGCTTGGATTCGGTTTCATGTTCACACAAGCTTGAAACGAAAAACTATTCTTGTTATAAGTTCGCATGCCCCTAGCATAACGATGCAAAACGAGGTACATGCCCCCCAAGCTTCATTGCATTCAACAAAGTGGATGGAATGAAGGTTCACTTTTCAGATCTTGGAAAGACTCGACTTGTATGTTACGAGATCTGAGTCAAAGACTCGATTTGGAGACCATCTTTTTCGTAATTGTCATGATATTCCTTGGATCTTAGAAGAATGGTCTTCTCGTTCACATCATCTCATGTCATCAACTTCTAGAGATCATGTTAGTGACACACCATCAACTAGTTGTAGTAAATATCATGGAAAGAAGGGGAAAGTTAAGTTTCCATGTAGGTTATGTGAAGGGAATCATCCCATTCACCTTTGTCCCTATCTGGATGAAGCCAAAAAAGTGTTGGATAACAGTCCTACTTCACCGCAGCGACTTCCATCTGGTTACAGGAAACTCTCCCTAAATCCCTCACTATTTGATGAATTGATTGGCTCAAATCAACCATTGGTCAAACCCATTCTCTCTGAAAGTAAATCCTCTCAGTCTATACCTAACCCAAGTCAATAGGTCGAGGTAACAGTTGACCTGATTACACCTTCATTAAATCATACCTTTCCCGAAGAGAGTGAAAATGATACCACTCAGGTTCTTTTTGTTTCGTTAGATTCTAATGAGCTTGGGGGCAATCCACCTATTCCATCAAGACATGAGGAAAATCCTCCATTTCTCGTAACTTAAGGGGTTAATTCTGCCATTTCTATAGTACCCCCTACAAGTAGTTTAGTCACTTCCTTTGATTGGAATCGACTGGAAAGATTCCGTCGTCCTTCGTATGTGCCTTTCTAGATCATAGTACAAGTTTTTAATATGATTGTATCTGGAACTATTATAGATGAGGGTGCATCAGTAAGAATCCTTTCCTCAACTACTTGGCAAGCGCTTGGTTCGCCACCACTTGTGGTTGTTACACAGAATCTGTTGGCTTTTAACAAAGGAACGAGTCGACCATTAGGGATCCTCCCTCGGTTACCCATTACTTTTGGAGGAAAAACTACTTATTTGAATGTGATGATAGTCCCAGGACCTTTAGATTAAAATTCACTTCTTGGGTGAGATTATGTTTATGACATGGGAGTTATTGTTTCAACACTCTTTCGAGTGATTTCTTTCCTGCATCAAGGCAGAATTGTCACCGTTGACCAGCTTTCATTTATTTGTCCAAATATGGCTCCTATTCAACCATCTTCCCTAAATGGTCCTTTTATACCAATGGTTTCATCGCCACCATGGGTTAATTATGTGGCAACTTGTTCCATACCTACATCATTTAACGATCAATTCACTGATGTTGTACATCATGTACTAGGGGCATTGGAGCCAGATCTCTCCTTCATGACCACTTATGAGTTGTGACAGGGTCTCTAAGGATAGTTCTTTTACTATGTCAACCTCGTTAAAACATGAAATAGCTTCCGAGGATAGTTCGTTGTCTTGTGTCAACCTCGTTAAAAAATGAAACCAAGGAAACTGAGGATAGTTCATTGTCTTGTGTCAACCTTGTTAGAAAAACAAACAAGGAATATAAGGATAGTTCTTTTACTGTGTCAACCTGGTTAAAAAATGAAATAGGTCCATGAGGACAGTTCTTTTACTATGTCAACCTCGTTAAAATAATGAAACATTCCAATGAGCATAGTTCCTTGTCTTGTGTTAACCTCGTTAAAAAATGAAACCAAGGATATGAGGATAGTTCTTTTACTATGTCAACCTCGTTGAAAAATGAAATAGGTCCATGAGCCTAGTTCTTTATCTTGTGTCAAGCTCATTAAAAAATGAAACAAGGAATGTGAGTAGAGTTCCTTGTCTTGTGTCAAGCTCATTAAACAATGAAACAAGGTCCCCTCGAGCAAAGTTCGAAGTCGAGTCTTTAAGTAGATCTCGTAAAATCCCAGTCGAGTCTTTCACTTGATCTCGTAAATGAAACTTCATTCCATCTACTTGATAGCCATGAGTAGTCTACTTAGGTGAATGTAATGAAGCTTGGGGGGCATGCACCTAGTGGTAAAGTTAAGATTCCTTGTAGGTTATGAGAAAAATGACCCCATTCACCTTTGTCTATTTGGACGAAGTGAAAAAGGTGTTGGATAACCATCCTGCTTCAACGCATCGACTTCCATCTGGTTAGAGGAGATTTTCCCTTTCATCATGCTAGGGGCATGTAAACTGAATCCAAGCATAGCTTTTCATTTTAAGCTTGTGTAAAAATGAAACTGAATCCAAGCATGGTTTTTCATTTCAAACCTGTGTAAACATGAAACTGAATCCAATCATAGTTCCCTATGGTTCAAGCTTATGTAAGAATGAACCCATTTCCATTTTTAACCTTGGTGATTTCCATTCTGTCAGCCTTTTTGTCAGATGAGCCTTGGTTTTTTTTATCCCAACGCCACCATCCCTTTGGCCGATCATATGCTTTCACTTGGTTGTTTTACCTTTTTTGAGGAATAGTTGCAATGAGTGGTCTTATAAGCCAGCCTCTTCACATAAATCAAGATGTTTTGAGAAGTTCCAACTCGTTCCTCAAAACGGAGTCCTCTTTAAGCTCTTTTCAGACTCTCTAAATATGAAAAGATTGTCGAGCACTTGCCTTTTCCAGCTCATTAAATGATTGGAAATGATATCTCTCCTGTATTATTTTATGCTCTTTCGGACTTGAGAGATTATTTTACGAAAAACATCTTTTGGTGTCTCATTTTAGTCCCTTTTTAGACTCTCTAAATGTGAAAAGGACCGAGTTATCTTTATCGTTAAACTTGTTAAAAACATTAAATAGTGACAAACTTGTCCATCTCGAAAAGACTGAGTTTCACCTTTGCTAGACTTGTTAAAACATGAAATAGTGATGGATTCACCCAAAGGGTGAAATTATACAATAAGCATATGTTATCCTCCTCAAGCTTGATAAAGAATAAAGAGGTATTGGTCAGAAATGTCTGGGGAAAATGGAAAAAGCTAGGAACACTTTATGGTAGCAGGTCACTCTTGAACGTGACACTTTCACATCATCACGTGACTATGTGGGTTGGTTCATTCAACTTGATGGTTATCATACTATTGGTCTATCATACCATCCATCACTTTGTTTTGGGTCATTGCTACCAAGTCACTTCAGTATCGCCGATATGTTCAAGATAAGTCATTCAGTTCAAAACTTCATCCTTTAGAATACTGTACACCTTCATTTTCATGCCCACTATTCCTGAACCTTGTGTTGTTAGTTGATATTTCATCTCCAAAATCATTTACCTCATTTCGTGTTGTTGATGTGGGATACATCAAGGCCCTCCTGCGACGAGTCACTTCTTGTCGACATCAGCACATCATCCAAGAAGTTGACTTAGAAACACCCCTTCAGTACCGTGAAGCTTGCATACATCAATGGAAGGTTTCTCACTACTGGCAATAGGTTGACATTACTGGCCTTCGACCAAAAGGCTTCGTATGGTGTTCGGCATCAAATCATTTATTCACACCTTGTGAAATGTACTGCAGTACCTTGAGGATCATTATCATTATTGGTGATTCCTCTCACGTCTATTAACGACTTACATCATTGGCTGGTAATCAGACAATGCCTCTCCATGTTCGACCTTGGATCATCTATTCACATGGTCAGACTTGTACATTGAGTGAAATATTGGACGAGATTGAAGACCTCGGATCTAGTCTCATGTATTCAGGCTGTGATATATTTTTCAGGAGTACTATATCAAATGTGCAAAGGCCTTACATTCATGGTCATCCATTCATGGGTCTATATTTGTAGATGACTATATTTGTACATGTAATGAAAGTTTATTAGCTAAGCATGGGTATGCCTTCCCTCAGCTAGTTCATGAGAAAAATCAAAGTATCATGATATTTGTATTGTAACTGATGCAGGTCACCTTCCACCTCGAAACCTTCTCTCCAAGTAGTAAAACATCTCACTCGACATGTTTATTTTCAACTTCATGCTTTAAGCAGCAATTGCTACAAGTCAATTTGGGCACATCAATCCTAGATTCCAGATTTGTGTTATTAGGGTTCATCAACCCCTAATTCAGTTGTTTTCATTCGCTAATGAAGTTAACCTACATCATATTGCATTGCAGGACTACATTGTCTCGGTGTTATGCATCACACCTAGCCTTTGTTTCACATGCGCTGAGCAAGATTCGTAGAATTTTTGAAATGAATCCATTGGATTCCTCATACAATGGATGCTTTTGGAAGTTTTCAAAAGGATGGAGCTCGCTTTTGGATGAGGAAGAGGATGAATGAACCTTAATCCATTATCCCTTCCTCCATGTAACCACTTCCTAATTATGGCAAAGCATTCATGAGGGCCATTAATGGTTTGACCTCCTCCATTTAGCTATAAATTCACCAAGCATTCAAAGGTTTGTCTAGGTTGGAATTTCTTGAGCTAAGAAATGTTGTTTGAATGAGATTAGTAAGAGTATTGTAATGATGTTGAAATGTTGCTTCACGAGGAGAGAAGAGTTTGAAGCTGGAAGGATGACACTGAATCGAGCATGCATCTACATGGGTTGTAATCTTTCCTTCTATTAATAAATAATTCTAAGCTTTTTCCATTCATGTCTTTATATGATGTATATCATATTCTTGATTCTTTGATATGTTTAGTTAATAGATCATCATTATTGTATGTTTGATGGGTTTCTATCTTGGCTTATGGGCAGGTACTTTCCAAGTGAGTTAAGTACTGAAATGAGTGGCAAAATCGGAATAATGGCTTCGAAACTAGGTTCAATATTTAAAATTTTGTTGTGTTTCTCCAAGATTTATTAGTTTTAAACATCGAGTTAAATGACATCATCTCCTCTCGAACCAGAAATCAAGATTTAAAATTTCGTCCTCTTTCGACATTTAATTTCCTGTAAGACATCTTTGACCTTACGTGATGTGATTTCGTCGTATTCTGCTAATGAATATTATATTTAATTCCTACAACGCTGGCGCTCTCTCTATTTATACTTTCACCTCCGCTCGTTCCATTCGCCATCTCATCTCATTTCGTGCTTCTATTTTCTATTTTTTTTTTTTTTCTGATATCGATGGCGGATTCAGAGCTCGTATTATTGTTGGGCATTTAAATCTTCGCCCTCTTCCTCCTCTCTCGTGTAGAGAATGATCATGCCTCTCCAAACCCGAAGGCAACATCGACACTGTCACTGGGTAAAACACAATTGGATCGTTGGTCGCTATGCAACCTGAAACCGTAAAATAAAATAAACAATGTCTGAACAAAATCCAGTTACACTATAAAAACAAAACATATTAATTAGATAATTTGTCACTAATTGTAAAGTTGTTTGATGTGTGTGTTTAGGTAGGTAGTGCCGCTGAGGAAGGGTCAATATGTGAGCGCGCCAGATTGTTGGTGCTGCAAAATCTGCAGGTAGAAAACCTATCCGCGCTATCACTAAATCACCCACCGGCGCTATCACTAAAGAAGGTAGAGAACCCGCCGGCGCTATCACTAAATCACTGGATGGTGCTGCACCGAGGACGCTGCCGATGGTGTTGCACCGACGAGGGATGTTGGTACATCGGATGCTGCTGTTAGATGAAATAATACCATTTACCGTTTATGCTTGCTTGTTTACTGTTCGCTTGGGAGCTAAGCTATAACATGCATTTTCTACTGTGATGACAGATTGGTTGGTTAAACGATTCCGTGTGTATTTTAATAAGCTTCTTTTGATAATGGTTTAATAAACTTTTACGAGTTTATTTGTGATTTTTGTAAATAATTCTGAATATTTTTTTTTTATTGTTTTTATTTAGATTCAAGATTACTCACCAGAAGAATGTCAAATGTCAAGTCACATTAAAATATTAATATAAATTTTCATTATTTGTGTGATTTCTTAATAGGAAATACATGTTTTTAACTATTAAAATACTGAACCTCTATAAGGTTTGCTGGTAAAAACTTGTTTATATTTGCTTACAAATTATAAAACTTGGATAATGATGCAGATTCTATTATGACATGCTTTTGGCCATTATTTGATAAAAAGATCGACCATTCTCCTGAGAAAGGAGGTTTCAGTAAATAGCCAAATACTATGTTTATTATTAAAAGAGAAGCAACGTTACTTGTTTATTACCAATGTTATTTAAGTATAAGCGTTGTAGAATGACATTTGTGGACATAATATTTGGTATTAATTAATGGTGTAATATGAGCCTTAAAGAATTTTTTTTATGTACAAAATTTTTTAGATTGCAAAATATCAAATTATTTTCATTGTTTAAATTGTATTTTTGAATACTAAATAAAATATATATAAGATTAAATAGATTTTTTAACCAAGGTAGGCCCAATAACTATTTACAAAGACATAAGATCAAAACAATAATTAATTTCTCATTAGATAATTGATAGTAACTAAAAAAATATGTGTGTTATGGTAAATGGGTGTATATGTATATTTATAAATTTTATTAATAAGACGAGAAAAATTAAAAAAGTATTTTATTATTATTATTTTTTTAAGTATGTGTTAATATTAATTAGTATTAAAATATTTTATTAACAATTTATATTAATTTTTTTTTATATATAATATTAAAATATGTTATATTAACAATTTCTTTTTTATCTATATATATGATTTTCATATGGAGATCAATTAATTAACATAGATCTTTAAATAGTTTATTGAAATATCTTGTTAAAATATTTTTGAAAACTAAAAAATTTGAACATATTTTTTTATACTTAAAAATCCTATCACACTAAAATGTAGAATAAACCTCTTGACTCAATTATGAACATCTTGACTTCATTATTATCAAACTTGTTTTTAATAATTTTTTTTTTTTTCAAATATTCAAACAATTTTAAAATCAAAATTCCATGAAAAAACATTAAAAAACACTGTGATAATACAAATGACAATAATCAAGAGTGTGAGGGTACTAAATCAAAAAGAGATAAGGAAGCAACATTTTCAAAACTTTCATAACGCAAATAAGAAGGGGACTAAATAAAAGAGAGGTAAGGAAGCAATTTTGCAAAAATAAAAAATTGCAAACAAATAAATCTTTTCCATTTTATTTTTTAAAATTTAATCACATAGCTGAAAAACAAATAACTTTTTATTATTTTTAATTTGAAAGGAGAATAAACGATATGCTGGGCGAAAATATTAAAAATTTTGAAACAAAAACACTACTCATTGTGTGTTATCGTAAATGGGTGTATATGTATATTTAGAAATTTTATTAATAAGATGAGAAGAATTAAAATAGTTTTTTATTATTAATATATTTTTAAGTATGTGTCAATATTAATTAGTATTAAAATATTTTATTAACAACTTATATATATATAATATATATATATATGTTATCTTAACAATTTCTTTTTTATCTATATATATGATTTTCATATGGAGATCAATTAATTAACATAGATCTTTAAATACTTTATTTAAATCTCTTGTTAAAATATTTTTGAAAACTAAAAAATTTGAACATACTATTTTATACTTAAAAATCCTATCACACTGAAATGTAGAATAAGCCTCTTGACTCAATTATGAACATCTTGACTTCATTATTATCAAACTTGTTTTTAATAGATTCATTTTTTTTTCAAATATTCAAACAATTTTAAAATCAAAATTGACACTTTGATAATGCAAATGAGAATAATCAAGAGTGTGAGGGTACTAAATCAAAAAGAGATAAGGAAGCAACATTTTCAAAACTTTCATAATGCAAATAAGAAGGGGACTAAATAAAAGAGAGGTAAAGAAGCAATTTTGCAAAAATAAAAATTACAAACAAATAAATCTTTTCCCTTTTATTTTTTAAAATTTAATCACATAGCTGAAAAACAAATAACTTTTTATTATTTCTAATTTGAAAGGAGAATAACTGCGGGGAGAAATATTAAAAAATTCGAAACAAAAACACTACCCATCGTGTTAAACGTTTCAAAATGAAAACAAAAACACCATGTACTTCCATAAAAGATCTAAAGGCAATGAAACTTGCTTTATTGTTGACTACATTATCTACACGAGATTGACATAAATGTGACTGAAATTTGCGACTTGTTCACATTTCTCAAACACCTGGCATTTCACACGTAACTCACTCGAATTGAATTCGTTTTTGCGAAGGATTATCTGCAAACATACATTGTAAACGTCCTCAACTTGTACAATACCCTTTCAATAGGCGGGAGAAATAAATAGAAAATTTCCTCCAGAAAAAACATTTAGTGCTGTATTTTAATTTCAAACAGTATAGAAGGTAGTTAGCATTTTTTTCACATGGGATTTGCTTGGAGCAATACCATATCACGTGGGTTTATATTGAGAGATATATTTCGAGAAAAAAATGACATAATATATTGAAAGATATATAAAGGGTAAAATGTTTTATATTGGTAGGTATTAAAAATGTAGATTAAAGTTAATATAAATATATAGAAGGTATAAAAAATATTAATGTAAAAATAGATATTACAATATCTACTATATAGTAGAAATAGGAGTTTTTTAATTGGAAAAAGTGTATTAGGTTTGTATTAATAGGGGGTTAAATAATGTCATTTTTTGGAGTATTTTCCAATATGTAACTAAATTAAGGGTATTATTTAATATACCATAAACCCACGTGATAAATCAAAAATTCATTGAGTGAAATCCCCATGATCCCTCCCTCCCTATGTGTCACGCCCCTGACCCTACGGTAGTCTTCCAACCATGCCGGCGAGGTGCGGCACCACCCCACTTTTTCTTTTTAACAATACTCAAGTGTGAGGACTACGCCTAATTCACAACCGGAACTTAGCTTGTGTTTCTCAACTAAGTTAAAAAGCAATAATCCTTTATATCAATGATGGCCCATACTTAATCATTATCAACAACAATATAAACGATAATTGCACGATATAAAGGGAGGGGAAACTCTCAAACAGTCTGCCCGATAATATATAAAATATCAGAATTTCAATATTACAATCGACTAGTGTGCTTGCAAGATCAAGCCAACACTTAGTCACTTTTTACAATACATGAGAACCTGCATCAATTACAAGTGAGCGAGTGCCACTAACCAGCCACCAAGATGCTCAATATAACTTGCATGAATTCTGCATAAAAACCGAGTCACATCCCATACCATCCACCACTAACCCAGATAACTGCGCCTCCACAAATGCGCATGAGCTATGCGCTCATGCTGTGCATTTCCCTTGTGCGTAGAAGAGATGTGAGCTCCCAAGTGCGAATGTCTTACTTGGTTTGTTCGATGTTCAAATGCCAAGTTCGATCTCCAAATATATACAAGAGTTAACGTGTCGCTGGGTTGGGCGAAGCCCCATGGCCGATGCCCCAACCGCCATACACGAAACCCCCAATTCGTATGTTTAACAGTTGGCCTGAATATCCGCCATACGCTCTCACACGGCGTATAAACTCCCGCACGCCATAACATAACACACATATCATATAACGCTCGCGCTGTTCGCATTATCCTTCGCCTTCGTTGTTTTTCATTTGTTGTTCGAGCTGTCCGCCCGCGCCATCAGCTACCCGGCGTGCACGCTGCCCATGCACGCCCGCCCATCGTCCGTGCCAATACTGTTTTTCGCCAACGCGTTTGCCTTCCCCACGGCGGGCGGGTCGCCACGCCCTCACCTGTTCGTCTTACCCAACGGGCGGGCGGCGTTCACCCGCGCCCGTTCAACCTTGCCTGCGCGCTGTCGTTACCTCCACCTGGCCGCCCGTTCCACCTTGTGCGCCCGCCTACATGCGCTCGTCCGGTCTCCGGCTTGTCATGCGTGTCTCCGTTTACCTCCGACCGGTCCCTTGTCTCACCATGCGCGCCCGCCTAGTCGCCAACTCACCATGCCCGCCCGCCCGGGTCGCCCAACGCGTGCCCGGGGTGCCTTAACTCGTCGTGCGCCCATCGCGTTGTTGGTGACTTCCCTAGGGCGGTACATCCTCCTCCACCTGAAGTCGTTGTCGTCCTTGATAACATCCCAACTCCAAGCATCCATCGTACCTCCTCCAAGTGACTAATTGCCACTAAGTCATCAATGCCCATGATCATCGGCCAACTGCTACAACGTCTCCATGCTGCCACCTACCATGAAAGGCTGATCCTTTCAATCACCAAGTTGCATCTCCATCGTAATAATATGTCCATCATCATGTCATCAAACATCAAGTGCTCAAAAGAGAACAATTATCAAGTGTCGAGTCAAGTGTTTTAAGAAAACACCTTCCTCCATCATGTCCTTGTGAATCCCTCCATGTAGTATTCCTTCAAATGTATAGACCCCACGGCTCCATCTATCTGCTCCATCAAGTGAAGATGTCACAACCACATACCTCCGCACATTGGATCCCCCCATGCCTCGAACTAGTTGGGTAGCTAGTCCAACTATAAGCCCAAACCATAGGAATGCACATCCTTTTGTCACCATCAGCCTTTCCCTTGACTTCTTGCTACATTTCGGACTCATTCAAGAATCTCCCATGCTCAGGTCCATGAAGTAATCCTCATCCGTCTGCAACATGTTCAAGCCATGGTTTAGTTGCACAAAAGTGTACAACCTCTCCGTAGCTCATACATCTCCAAGTCATAACAACATCTGCACAACATCCTTTGCTTCGGCATATTCCCATAGAATGTCATGAGTGACATCTCTACTCATGCTCCCACATAATCTCCCTGCATCAAACTGTCATTCTCCTTATCTCCAACCTGATGTTCGTGACACTAGTTGTCCATAATGCCCAACCAATGTAGACCTCATCTCAACATCTGGCCATCTGCACCTAAGCTACAATCTGTCATAAATAAGCCTTCTTTCAAGGCCCCTTGTAGGGTTGATGTGGTTCCTTCTCATCAAGGCCTCCACACCAACCTATCTCCAAGGTCTTCTAGAGAGAAAGGAGGGCCAGGAAGTTTCCTCCCTGACTCTCATCCACCCATGTGTCGGATTGGTGTTGTGTCCTCAAATATGTATGCACAGCTGCAACCTCCTCACATGTACACCCAATCTCCTTGAGTTTTTCCTTTGTCAATTGAAATTCATATATGCCCATGGCATACCTGCAAAACTCCACTATACCAGCAGGATCTCTACCCTTGTAATCTTCATCAACCGCTGCCTTTGAAGTAGTACTAGGACCCTCTTCTTCTGCAACCCCATTGTGAAGATTCTTAGTAGAAGATGTCTCTGTCAAGTGTCTCAAGGTTTGTGAGACTTCCTTCCCACTTACCTCATTATTTCTAGCTCTAGCAACGAAGTCAATCAATCTTCCTTCCTTCGTTGTTTGATTCATACTCCCAAATCCTCTTTGCTCCACATCCTCATGTTTCACATTTGGATCTTTGGGATACAACGTCATAGAATTCATCCTTGGCCTGTAACCCAAGCAACTCCTTCTATTCATCGGTACCATCATGGTTCTTCCTCCGGTTGTGATCAAGAGTATGTCACGGTCCACCATCGGTACAACTTGTGCAAGCCTCATGAAGTCCTGCCCCAACACCATAGAATGATCATCCATGTCTACAACTCTCAAATCCAGCTTCCCAAACCATGATCGTACTTTCACTTAAGTGATTTTCATAACACCATAAACAACTTTCATGGAAGAGTTGACTGCTTTGAAAGCACTCAACTCCCTCTCCATCTTTGCTTTCTTTCCAAAAGACTTTGCTGCCTTCCTGCTCAAGAAGCTATGTGTAGCCCCTGTGTCAACCAAAGCTGCAAATCTCTTGCCCTTCACGGTCACCTCTACAAAACTCAACTTCAAGGCATTACCTCCTTTTGTCCGCTTCGTCTTATGTCTTATCTCAGCAACCTTCTTCAAGAATTCGGCCTCAAAAGAGTCAATTGGTCCATGCTCCAACTTGACTTCCTTCTTAAGGTATTTTAACTCCTTGCTTGGCTTATCAAGGCAACCCGATCTTGGTTTAGCTTGAACTCCCTCAAGCTTGTCCTTCATCGTCCTTTGCTCAAGTGCACCAACCAAGTGTCCATCAACTACTCTCATATAACTCAGCTCCTACACATCCTCTGGTTTGTCCCGGTAGCAAGTCCCTAGCCTGTCAATGTAATCAAGCTCCTCTTGATCAATCACAATGATCTTCTTCCCAAGAAGCTTTTCTATTATCTTTTCTTCAACCAGCTTGACTTCGGCATCCAACTTGGCACTTTCCTTCCATAAACGGGCTCTTTCATCAAAGAGCTCTTGAAGTCCAAGAGTGCTTCGTTGTATCTCCTTGTCAAGTTCCTTGAGTTCATTATCTACCGTACTCCTGCATTGGCTCTTGAGCTCTTCAAGTTCTCTTCTCAGGTCTACACATTCTTCCCGAAATTTCAAGCTTTCGACCTTCATAGAAACCCAATCAGAACTCCATCGCTTCATCTGCTCCAATACTTCGTACCTCAAGACTTCACCCGGTCCATGGCTAGATTCACCTTTCGTAGGTGTTCCTTCCATCCTGCCTTTCAGTCTGTCACCCGATCCCTGCATAATGAATTAGCCTCTGTCTCACTTGAGTGTGAAACCACAAGTACCCGTCGTTTCTTCCTCATACACCTAAACATCTTCACGATGCTTACAATCTCTGTTTCCACCTTCTCTTCGGTGTGTGTGCTTGATACCACCTGTCACGCCCCCGACCCTATGGTAGTCTTCCAACCATGCCGGCGAGGTGCGGCACCACCCCACTTTTTCTTTTTAACAATACTCAACTGTGAGGACTACGCCTAATTCACAACCGGAACTTAGCTTGTGTTTCTCAACTAAGTTAAAAAGCAATAATCCTTTATATCAATGATGGCCCATACTTAATCATTATCAACAGCAATATAAACAATAATTGCACGATATAAAGGGAGGGGCAACTCCCGAACAGTCTGCCCGATAATATATAAAATATCAGAATTTCAATAGTACAATCGACTAGTGTGCTTGCAAGATCAAGCCAACACTTAGTCACTTTTTACAATACATGAGAACCTGCATCAATTACAAGTGAGCGGGTGCCACCAACCGGCCACCAAGACGCTCAATATAACCTGCACGAATTCTACATAAAAACCGAGTCACATCCCATACCATCCACCACTAACCGAGATAACTGTGCCTCCACAAATGCGCATGAGCTATGCTCTCATGCTGCGCATTTCCCTTGTGCGTAGAAGAGATGCGAGCTCCAAAGTGCGAATGTCTTACTTGGTTTGTTTGATGTTCAAATGCCAAGTTCGATCTCCAAATATATACAAGAGTTAACGTGTGGCTAGGTTGGGTGAAGCCCCATGGCCAACGCCCCAACCGCCACACACGAAACCCCCAATTCGTATGTTTAACAGTTGGCCTGCATATCCGCCATACGCTCTCACATGACGTATAAACTCCCGCACGCCATAACATAACACACATATCATATAACGCTTGCGTTGTTCGCATTATCCTTCGCCTTCGTTGTTTTTCATTTGCTGTTCGTGCTGTCCGCCCGCGCCATCAGCTACCCGGCGTGCACGCTGCCCGTGCACGCCCACCCATCGTGCGTGCCAACACTGTTTTCCGCCAACACGTTTGCCTTGCCCATGGCGGGCGGGTCGCCACGACCTCACCCGTTCGTCTTACCCAACGGGCGGGTGGCGTTCACCTGCGCCCGTTCAACCTTGCATGCGCGCTGTCGTTACCTCTGCCCGACCGCCCGTTCCACCGTGCGCGCCCGCCTACGTGTGTCGGGCCGGTCTCCAGCTCGTTGTGCATGTCTCTGTTTACCTCCGCTCTGTCGCTTGTCTCACCGAGCGCGCCGGCCTACGCGTGCCCGCCCGGTCGCCAACTCACCGTGCACGCCCACCCGGTTCGCCCAACGCGTGCCCGGGGTGCCTCAACTCGTCGTGCGCCCGTCGCGTTATTGGTGACTTCCCTAGGGCGGTACATTATGCCCCTAAATTATGGTGCTAACTATGTATAGCACGGTCTCACATTTCAACACCCATAAATGATAAACGGTCATTTCTATGTCGGGGAGACAAATAAAGCCTTAAATCAGAAGAAGATGACCCAAACTTTAACTTCATTTAGTTACGTACAACCAGCAGTTAGTGTCAATTGTCTTCGTTAGCAGATATTTTCGTCTCCTCACCATTTCTTTGCCCTAAAACTTATTAAATTTTACAATTTCTCCTCAGATAGATATCATAATTTAACAATTACTTTGGAAATTTTATTTTTGACTCGGAAAATTCGCAGATTATATCGGCCTATGGCTATAATATTGCAGAGCGTTGAATTTATTTTTTTTTCCTCAAATAGTGAAATTCTTTCTGTTTTCTGTTTTTTATTTTGTTTTTTCTTCTGTCAAAATCTGCCTGGCCAAGCTAGAGGTTGAAGCACGGCCGCATGGTGAAGTCGCAGGTCTTTTGGAGTCGTCCCAGGACCCAACCCGGTCAGATTTTCTCATCACCCAAGGCCACCTCAAAGTGCTGAGCCGGGCCGGGGATTCGGAACTTCGGCTGCCGTGAGACCTCCATGGATCACGTCTGTTGTGCTCATCTTTTCTTTCCTCTGCAAACTTGACCTTTATTTCACTCTAAACCAATGTCCTCTCATAGATGAATATACACGGACAACTATTTGGGGCAGAGGAGTCGTGCCTCCATGGGAGAAGCTCCTGCAGTGACCAGAACGCTGATCATAAATTATTATGGAAGGTAGTGTGGTAGGAGCAGTTCCCTAATTCAATCATATACATATTAATACAACAGAAGATGACATGGAGGTAACACGACTATGGAAAGGACCATTTTCGTCTTGGCTGTGTAGAAACCTTCAATGTCATGGGAAACCCTTGGTGGCCCAAATTGTTAGAGCAATCCGTGGTTGCCAAAAAGACAACATGATCCTAACCCGCTTCTCAGGGTGCAACTCTCTGCAGCAAAGCAAACCGAAACCATATTATAAAATTGTGTACGAGGAACCCGCGGCATGGTAAATCCTTAAAAGAAACAGAACAATGCTTTCATTGGTCAGAATAGATTACAATTCATTTCGAAAACCCTAAAATTTTGGATCGAAACATATGTGCTTTTGGAGTCTAATTTAGGATCTGATAACATTATTTCTCCTAATGATTTATTTTTAATTTCAAATCTTTTTTAGGTGAGAAGTTGGGAACAAATTTTGAAGTTAATAACGGTCAAGAATAGTGCCCTAATTTTATCATATACATATTAAAAGAGCATAAGGTTACATCGAGGTATCACAGCTCTATTACTCTTTTTCTGTGAGCACGAATTGATATAGAAAAGAGTTAAAGAGGGCAGGGACCATTGAGGTCAATCGCCCTTGCTGTGTAGACACCTTCAAGGAATGGAAAAGCCTTGGTGGCCCAACTTGCTGGAGCAAGTCGTTGACAACCAGCAAAGAAGATGAGTACAGGAGGCCGCTTCTCGGCGGTCGACTCTTTGCAGGAAAGCAAACCTAATTATATTATAAAAATATGAACAAGGAACTGGCGCCATAGTAAATCTTGAAAAGAAATAGAACAATGCTTCCATTGCTCGGAATAAATGTAACCTATTCAGTTTCCACTCGTGATTTTTAGCTGTCTTCCTCTACCTTGTTCTTGCAGTGAGGAGAAACCAAGAACAAATCATCACAAGTCATTTCAAGAGCCCTAAAATTTGGATCGAACCCTATGTGCTTTTGGAATCTGATTTAAACTACGATATCATTATTTTCCGCATGATTTACTTTTGGAAACAATTTTTAAGTTAATAACGATTTTTGAGTTAAACAGCCAGATTTTCAGTGAATTTCTTTTTCGCAATGTTTATCATTTAAATATTTAATATGAATTTAAAAATAAAATAAAAGCCCTAATTATTTAATAACTTTATGATCTCTACAGCATCCCAGAGTATCAATTCATTCTCATTACTTTTATTAAATATTCTATATTCATAATATAAATATAATATTTAATCAAATGACTAACTTATTATAATAAATTTAAATTCTGGTTCAAGATTAATTTTATATATATTCTTGAATTACAATTCTTTTCGCCTAAAAGCTTCATCAAAACATACCACTAGTATTAAGTTTTTAATTTTTCCATTTTCATTTTCATTTTTCTTTCGATAATCTGAAAATAATATTGACATGTATTATTATTTTTATTGTATGAAAAAATAAATACTTTTATTGTATAAGAAAATAAATACAGGATATATATCAACTAATTTATATGGGTTTTATTCTCCAATAAGTTGGAACCTTAAAAAAATAAATTAAGAAGTCATAAAAAAAATCACTTTCCCAAATACTAAACTATCCGAGGAAAGAAAAAAGAAAACCAGAAAAACTTCATTTCTCTCCCTACCCAAACGGTAACCTATCTCTTAGTTTGTAATTATGTGATATCTCTTAGTTAGTTTGTAATTAGGTGATAACAGAGTACATTATAAAATTTGACAATCATTTCACATTTTTCATTTAAGATTTGAAGAAACATTTTGATACCCTCTTTCTTTTTAAAGTGCACAACATCATCACTATTATTAGATTCAATACTATTTTCTATTAAAAGATCATTTTAAGCTTTATAATCATGAAAGCTAATCTTTTTTAATATGTTATTATTGTAAAAATTTCTAGAATGTCAAAATTTTCATTTATATTTATATTATACGAACTTTGTCGATAAAACTCTAACAAGTTCTATAATAACGTAAAAAGGATGTGAACCTTTAGAAAACAAAAGTCATTCAAGATTTAGGAATTATGTCCTCTTGACCGTTATTAACTTCCAATATGGTTTCAAATTCTCACCTAAAATTGATTTCAAATAAAAAAGAAACCAATCTCGAGGAAACATAATGTTGGGAGTTAAAGAGTACATAAAGATTCGATTCAAAATTAGTGTTGTGGAAATTACTCCACTTGTGATCATTTGCTATTGGATTTTCTGAGTCGAGGAAATGAGTACAGAAGAGCCGTTATAAATCTGCAACGGAAACAACTGAGTAGGTTCTAAGCCATGGAAGTATAGTTCTGTTTCTTTTCAGGATTTACTATGGCGTTGGTTCAACATACGTATACTATTAATATGGTTGAGAATGCTTTCCTGCAGAGAGTCGAACCTGGATAAACGGGCTCAGATCATCTTCTCTTCCTCGCGAGAACGGATTGCTTTAGCAAGTTGGGCTACCAAGGCTTTCCCATCCCATTGAAAGATTCTACACAGCAAGGACCAAAATTGTTCTTGGCGTCGTTTAACTCTCTTCTATATCAATTCTTTCACCGAGAAGAAAAGAAAAAGAGTTGTGTTACCTCCCGGCAATTTTATGTTATATTCATATGTATATGTTTCAATTAGGGCACTGCCCCTCATGGATGCTTCTCTGTTAAAATACATTGCTTCCCCTTTGGAGGTTGTTTTGTTTGTTTGTTCTATCATGCTTTCTTTATTCCTTAGAGTTCGTCTAAGCTGGGGAAATACCCAGAGCACAATACCTTGCATTAAAGGAATAAACTTCTCCCACGGAGGGACGACCCCTCTGCCCAAAACAACATGCCGTGTATATATTCTTTACGTGGAATGAAGGTCTTCAGTGTTTCGAATCAGTCCTGCTCAGTGTTTCGAATCCTCTAAAGGTTTTTAGTGTTATGGATTTAAATGGTGAATGGCGGGGGGCTTGGGCGATGAAAAAAACTCATCGGGTTGGGATGACTCGACACGGCCTGCGACTTCACCATGCGTCCTGGCTTGAACCTGTAGCTTGGCCAGGAAAGGAAAAAAAGGACAAGAAGAAATATGTAGGAGGAACCAACGCCATAGTAAATCCCTAAAGGAAACAGAACAGCGCTTCCATTGCTCAGAATATATGTAACCTATTCAGTTTCCACTTGAGATTTACAGCCGTCTTCTTGGCCAGGAAGGGAAAAAAAGGACAAGAAGAAATATGTAGGAGGAACCAACGCCATAGTAAATCCCAAAAGAAACAGAACAGTGCTTCCATTGCTCAGAATATATGTAACCTATTCAGTTTCCACTTGAGATTTACAGCTGTCTTCTTGGCTAGGAAGGGGAAAAAAGGACAAGAAGAAATATGTAGGAGGAACCAACGCCATAGTAAATCCCAAAAGGAAACAGAACAGTGCTTCCATTGCTCAGAATATATGTAACCTATTCAGTTTCCACTTGAGATTTACAGCGGTCTTCCTCTACCCTCTTCTTTCAGTGAGGAAAACCAAGAACAAATGATCCAAGAGCAAATGATTACAAGTCATTTCGAGAACCCTAAAATTTTGGATCGAACCCTATGTTTGGTCTTAGTTTGAAATGCGCTTTAGTTGAGAATTTCAAAAGAATTTCGCTTTCTGGTGATTTCGAGAACCCTAACATTTTGGATCGAACCCGATGTAGTTTTGGTCATAGTTTGAAATCCGCTTAATAACGGTCAAGAGGAGGTAAATCCCCATATTTGCAATAAAAAAAAATCACAATGCTTATTATTTATTATTATTAATAATGATTTACATAATTTAAAAATTAGTTAATAAAAGTTAAAATTTTATTAACACATTTACAATGAAATAAATATAAAGCCTAATTTAATTTTAAAAACTTTTTATTTTTTATTTTATAATAATGATAATAGGATAGATCGTATCAAAGAGATTTAGAACAGTCAGTGAAGGAGCACTGTTAAGGTGCTCCATAAGCAAAAGTCACTCGTTTTAGTCTTGGTATGTCTCGTTGATACCAAAAAAACCAAGTGCTCCATAAGCAAAAGTCACTCGTTTTAGTCTTTTTGATACCAAAAAATCCAGTATGGTTTTTGATGGTGTGGCTCAGGCCGGGTGCGATCCTTGGGTGACTTTGATGCCTTAGACGCTCCTAAGTCCTGGCCTCTCAGCCACACGGTAAGAGTGATTTTCAGGATTCACCCACTTATCAACCAAAAAAAAAGATAATAGGATGAATTGTAGGTTATTAATCATGATTATAAAATCTAACCTTGGGTGAATGTTAAGAAGCCTTTTTCTGTTTGTAATGAAAATCGATATAATAAATAAAGGTGTAGGTTGGTCCTCAAATGACACAGTGCATAGTGGTTCATATGCCATAGCTTGGAAAACATGAAATCAAGGTTGCGTGAGTTTGTACAGTATTCTCGTATTTCGAAGGAAGGACAATAAGTACAAACATCGACTTGCAATAGAATTTTAAGGGGAATTTTAAGTGTCATACTAGCCATTTAGGGTGAATAGAGGGAACATTATAGCTCTTGATAACATATTGAGGTTAAATATTCCATGTTAGTTGGAGAATGCATGAGGTTATTTTGTTGTCTTTGGACCATTAGAAGCTATTGTTGAGTCGCTAGTTTCGGCATGCTCATTAATGGGGCTTGTTGTAACGGTTACATGTACTTTTGAAAAACTTATCTTCGCTTCGTTTTGGAGCCTCTTTTCTCAAAATCCTAGCAACATGTCTTGCACTGCTAAGATATTTGTGTTTTTATTTGAACTTATCTTTCACTTTGCAGCTTGTGTTTGTTAACATGTTTTGGTGACCAACCACAAGATGACCCCGTGAGTTAGTTCATATCCAGTTTTTGCACTGTCTTGGAAAATTGTGAAATCGTAGAGAGAAACCAATATTTCTCTTAGGAATTACGTAGAGCAGCGCAACAATCATCCCTGCACTTCAGAAATGTGCAGAGCGGTTCAACAAACAACTTTTGTTAGAGAAATTGCACACAACATCCAGAAATTGGACTTCAGCTCAGGAATTTTGCAGAGCATCAGAGGCAGCTAGAGCCACTCAGGCTCAGAATTGCACATAAACATTCCTTTAGCTACTACCTGATGCACGTGTCGGCATGTTGCTCGGTTCCCTCTTGAATTGCACAATTCTTCCTTGCGTGCATGACAACCTTTCCAAAAAAAGAAAAAATCGATAAAATCGATAAAAAAAATAGGAACCTACTTTTAGCATTGGGGTTTACAGTCATGTTGATTTTAGAAATTTCTCACCACTTGTCACATTTTCCTAGACTTTTGGCATGTGCGTCTAAAACCCTGATCTACCAATTCTATTTAAACGACACCCAAGAGATCATTCTACACATTCAATCTTGGAGCTTTAGCATTACCAATGCATCAAGGAATCTTTGGCATAGTCGGCACAATTCTTCTTGGTAAGTTTTTCTTTTCAAGTCTTTTGTTGTTTTTCTATTGCTTTTATTTCCTTGGCTTATGTGAGTGATGTTTTGCATGTTTTACTGAATGACCATCGTCGTTTTAGTTTTGTTTAACTTGAAGAATTGTTGTTTCAAGTTCTTCATTGTCTTTCTTAAGTGTCGCATACATACCATTGTTTTCGCAATAACACTTGTTGTTGCAGCGAATCTCCCCACGAGCTTTGTTGTTCATCTGTTTGCCTGATTCTTACCTTGGTTTTTATTGCATGGATGATAATTCACTCCTATGTACACCATCCTTCGCTCATGCATTCATATTTACTTGTTTTCAAGTTTCCCTTGGGCGGATATGGGTTGTCTTGGCTCAAATCTCACTTTACCTGGCATGCACTGCGCATTCTATGACCTCAAGGCTCTACCTTGGCTCCAGAAATTATGCAAAGACTACCTGACGCTCACCTCTGGCTATGATTTGCGTAGTTCTCATGAACAGTGCCTAGTCTTCCCATTTGGATTGCGCAGTTCTGGTCCACAGTTAACCCAGTTGGACTGTGCTCTACACAGTTCCAGTTAGCAATAGGTCTCACTGGCATCTCAGACTGTGCAATACGCAATTCCAGCTGAAAGTCTCCCAGACTATGAGAGTCACTACTACGCAATCTTTCCCAACAATCACCCGACTTATTATATCAACGATGCTTCAATCACATTGTGTTTTCAAGTTGACATTTACTTTCCATGAGTGCCTTATCTATCTTTAGGTACATTAATTGTTGAACACCCTCTCAGCATTATAGCCATCATGGTTTCTAGGAGAGCTAGATCAAAGGACAAAGTAGAGAGTAGCACTAGAGACGTGGTTGAACATGTGCCAATGAACTTGCCCATCTATTCGAACAAGTAGTTATTCATAGAGAAGGACACGAAGATCACATGGACAGAAATAAAGGACATATTTGCAGGTATTTTTAAGGAATATCTAGAATATCAACAAGTCTATGTTAACATTCACAAGTAAGGCTTGTACATGATTGCATGCAGGGACCTTGCCTTCCCGTGTGAGTATATCATTCACTGGATTGTCTCAAATAGCAAACCTAACATGATGACACTGAGCAATACTAGTGGAACACAACTTTCCGCCTTCAGGTCAGAAAATTACCATCAGATGTATCATTTTCTGCAACCAGTGAACTACATGGATGCAATGTCCTTCACTCCCAACAAAAATGTAGACTCTAGAGATATCATGATGCGTTGGGTAAAAGAGGCATCGAAGTTCAGGACGACACCCAATCACGTCTACAAGATGAAGTTACTCAGGAAGGATTACCAACTCCTAGTCATCTTTGCATGTCGCTTGTATGGCCAAGAGAGCACAAATACCTTCCCACAGAGTTGGGTTGTTATATTGGATCAGTTGGAAAATGAAGGAAGGCCTTTCAACTGGTTGGACATGTTGGCTCTTTAGCTGAAAGTGCATGTGTCAAATTCCTAGAATCTGCCTAAGGATGGACAAGCAAGCCTCTATATGTTCGCGTACCTGATTGATGGAATCTATGCCCAACAACAGTTCCATGGCAGGGGTGGACATGGACACCATCGGAGGAAGCTATGAATGTTTATTGAAATTTTCACTCTGAGTGAAACTACCAAGGAGTCATGGAAAGGTTTTCTGACCACTTCATCACCCCGCTGTACATGATGATATTTCAATAGGATCCTCCTTGCATGTCCCATCCCTCACCTGGTGGTACTTTCATCAGGATGTTTGGCATGGAGAACCCTGTACATGAGCTACTGAGGTTTGCGACACACAAGCTATTCATTCAAGAGGATGCATACCACATCTCCACAAGGTTATCAATAGGACTCCACAAGAGGAAGAGGTCCCCATGGCCTACTCTTCCTTTGTGGATTAGGTTGTATGAGATTGATACCTTGAAAAAATGTAGATGTCAAGACTGAGGACTTGAAGAAAATTAGGTTTGGCACCAAGATCTTCAATCTGTATGATCCCCACAGCATATGAAAGAGCCACTGTGCAAAGGTATACTACCCATGGATCCACGGTGCATGTCATTAGTCGGAGGAAGATCCTTGAAGGTGTTTCTATAAGTTCTCAAGGCTCAATGAACTGACCAACATGGCTATAGAATGGAAAGCAGCGCTGAATGCAGTAGCACCACAGGAAGCAAAAACAATAGCAATAATTAGCAGCAAACCGACACATGAAAAAAGTAAGAGGGAGATTGTCAAGATCCCAGAGGCTAACCAAAGCTACAAGTTCAAACAAGATCCACTTTTTGAGAGAGTAGCTTTGGAGATAGATGCAAAGAGGTTAAAACATGAAAGGAGAGTAGCAATGAGTAAAAGCGAGAAGCAAAGACTCCAAGAATTAGAGAGG
Organism: Pinus taeda; assembly: GCA_000404065.3. Classification (NCBI taxonomy): domain Eukaryota; kingdom Viridiplantae; phylum Streptophyta; class Pinopsida; order Pinales; family Pinaceae; genus Pinus; species Pinus taeda. The sequence continues at coordinate 58,430 of APFE030103990.1, read as the reverse complement.
AAGTTGCAGGAGACAGAGAAGAAGCTGAAAACAGAACAAGAACTCAGGAGGAGAGAAAGGGAAGAAACAGAGAAAGAGGAACAGGAAGAAGGAGAAGAAAGACTAACAAAGAAAACTATGTAGATACAGGTTGAGACAGAAAAGAATCTAGCAAATGATGAACAAGGTGAGTAGGTGGAGGTTCAAGAACTTGCTCAACAAGTTGAGTAGTTGGTTGAGGCAACATACAGGGAGACATAACAGGAGCTAGAGGACCAAGACATCGATCTCATTCCAAGGGCATACAAGGTGATACCACACTCTCTGCCACCTCGAGAACCAAAACCAGTCCCGAGAGAGCAAGGAGAAGTTGTTCTCCTTGATGATCATTTGGATATGGATGTGTACAATGTGGCATTTGATGAGACACAATTGACGATTATATAGGCACGAATAAAACAACTCCCGGATGATCATACATCAACTGCACACAAAGAAGAAAGGGTGATTGTACCAAATGTTAGAAGATATTTAGGTGCCATTCATAAGGCTTCTAAGGCTTATACAGAAGCCATGAGTTCAATGGTCAAGTTCTTGATAACAAAGAATGATCGAATGGGAAAAAACTTTCAAGAGGCCAAGCAGAGAACAAAGCAGTCTATAGGAGTTGCCATGAAAAAGATGAATAAACAAATAGTGGTGGAGATATCAACTTTGGAGGCCATAATGCAAACAATGTATAGAATATATGTCACCGTGCATAAAGTGGTTTTCCATGTATAAGGATTTTCAACAATAGTGTGTGTAGACGGTCCAAACTCTTAAATACATTCACACTAGTATTGTGCACATGCAAAAATGGAAAATGAGGTACAAGGGAGCCCTACTTTACTTTCACAAGAGGATGAAGCTAGAGTTTGAGCTACACAAAGTATGGATTCAGATGTTGATCCAAAGCTATGAGCATCTCCCTCTGCTCATCACTAGTGTTGAGGCTTCCTATGCATGGTTGTTGAGGAGCTTGGATGTCATAGTGCAAACGCACAAGATCCCTTCCATTGGAACTGTCACGCAGGAAATGAGGAGGAATCAAGTCATGTTGGATGTCAATAAGTACATAGGGCAGTTGATGCATGTAGCCACCAACAATGACTTGCAACTTAGCGTAGATAGCATGAAAAGGTACATCAATGGTCCAACCAAACTCAACACAATTTTGCGCATGCTTCAAGATGCGCTGGACAGAGGTTTCAAAACCATATACCTAGAAGCCATGTTGTTAAGAGTCCGCTTTGACAAAAATGTCATCAAACACTCAGGGACACAATAGCGCAGTAACAAGCTTGGTATCATTTCATTGCCAAAGACCATCATGATGTGGTTACCGAGTTGGTCTTTACACAAGACCTTGGGTGATGTTGTGTTTCTTATCAGGCTGACTAAATCCTATTTTTTTCCCACATGAGTATATGTGGAAATAGTTTTATTATAAACATATTGTAAGTGAAATTCCAAGTGTCGTTAGTGGAATCTGAAAAGTCACTATTGTAATGTGAAGAGTCATGAGGGTAGTCCAAGGGTCAAAGAGGAATTTCAAGGGTCACCCTACCCTTTTCTATATATAGAACCTCATAACTCATAGTATAGGATTTGGGGAGCAAAGCTTTTGGCTAGGCATTTATTAGAGAATGCTAAAAGAGTATTGTTTAGACGTGTCCCCTACCATCACTATTATGAAACCAGCTCACAAAAGATAGAAAAGATAGATGAACGCCTTAGAAATAAGCCTCTTTGAGGACACAACCTCCTCTACATTACACAAATGAGAAATTCTTGGATGATACAAATGACAAGACCACCTTTCTATAGATAGCAGTCTATGGGGTCATAATATAATTAGAGTTGCCATAACAATAATAATCTAAGGGAACACTAATAACAATAGTGGGCTTCCATGGGGCACAATAATAATAATATGGGGACTACATGGGCACAAAAATATAATAAGGGGGTTGTACTAATAACAATAAGGGGTTACACTAGTAGTATAGGGACCTAACATACCCCTCTCCTTCAAAAAGTATTGTCGTCAATGCTTGAGTAGTTCTTGATGCCTCTGTATAAAATTCTTGTCCTCCCATGTGGAGTCTTCAGTGAGTAAGTTTTTCCACTTAATGAGATACACTGGAATTGATTGATTTCATAGTTGTTGTGATTTTGTTTGTTTCATTGCTCCAAGTTCTAATATGATTTTTCCTTCGTCGTCAAGTTTTGGAAATATTGTTTGAACTGGGATATTTAGCAACTTTTGAATGAGTGGCGACACTTCTTCATCCTTCTTCCATTCATCCCTTGCTTCATTTATCGAATATGGTTGGATAATAGAAATAACACAAAACAATGCTTCTACATCCTCATCCCTTCTTGAGAGTACATCTGCAACAACATTTGGCTTCTCGTTTTTGTAGATGATTTCAAAATCATAACCCAACATATTTGTGACCCATTTTTTTTTCCTCTAAAGATAATCATTGTTCTAAAAAGTATTTCAGACTATCATGATCTAGTTTTACCTTGAAGTGTCTTCCAATTAGGTAAGGTCACCATTTGTTAAGTGCCTGTAGTATTCCCAACAGTGCCTTCTCATCAATATCTTTCTTGAGATGTAGCCGTAAAAATACCCATTCACCTACACCAAACGTTCTTTCACTATGATGTTGATTTCCCTTTTGTTTCATTCGATTCTGCACCAAAGTGGAATTATCCTTCCAAATTTGAAGAACTTGTTGTTGATGGTTGATTTGATCTTTCACTACTTGAATCTTTTTCTTCTTGATATGTCCTTCTATCTTGAGAGTTTGAGTGGTAATTTCTTGAAATGCATTACAAGATATGGTCAGATTTCTTGATGCTCAATGTGATCATTCACTTCTTGAACATTTTTTTGCTTTATTTGTCATTTTATCTTAATAGTTTGAGGAGTGGTAATTCTGGCCAATGAATTACAAGATATGCTACGATTCATTTCTTCTTTCTCGATGTGATCTTTCGCTTCTTGAACATTTTTCTCCTTGATATGTCCTTCAACCTTGAGAGTTTGAGGAGTGGTAATTATTTCCAATTCTTTACAAGATATGGTTGGATTCATTTCTTCTTTCTCGATGTGATCTTTCACTTCTTGAACATTTTCCTACTTCATATGTCCTTCAATCTTGAGAGTTTGAGGAGTGGTAATTATTTCTAGTTCTTTACAAGATATGGTCAGATTCATTTCTTCTTTATCTGGGGTTGGTTCCTCATGTATATCCTCTTCTTTTGATGTTTCTTGATCCTTTTCTTCCTCCTCTTCATAATATACGTAAAATAATTTCTTCTCAGCACACTTATGACCTTTAGTGTATTTTATATCACAATTGTAACAAAGCCTTTCTTCTCCTTTTTCTTCCAATTGTTGTGATGTAAACCTTGTAGGTTGTGGAAGGCTAGGAGAAAAAATACTTCCATAATTATGGTCATGAGTGATGGGATTCCTTGTTTCCATAATTTCTCTTTCAATTTTTCTTGCCAACCTGAATACCTTCTCTAATGAATCAGGTTCCCAAAGACAAGCCTCATGTTGAATGTTATCCTTTAAAGTCCCTATGAAGACGTTAATCATTTTCTTCTCTGGAATATCATTTACCCTTATATTCAATTTTTTGAAATCCTCAATGTGCTCTACCATTGAACCGTTTTGTTTGAGATTTATCAATTGGCTAAAGAAGGTGTTACTCTTTGTATCCTCATAATGTGCTATTATTTCTTCCACAAAAATTGACCAAGTGACAAGTTCTCTACAAGAACATAACCCTTTATACCATAAAATTGATCCGGTTCTAAATATGATGATGCAATATGTACCTTCTGTAACAGTTGCACCTCATTTAGATTGAAATACTGCTCCATATGTAGTATCCAACTTATTGGATCCTTGCCATCAAACTTCCTCATATTTCATTTTATTGATTTTAGGAGCTCGATCTTGAAACGACTATAAATCTATAATTTCAGATCTTGAAGTTCTAAAATTTCGCCCTGTAGTAGCCCTCTGAGTCCTCTTTCTAACCCCGAAAGGTTGATCAAGATTGGATTCTGTAAGGAAATGCTATGTGAAATCTCCCACGATGACCCGATTATAGACTTGTTCAGCAAATCGAACTTGTACAAAGTTCCTCGTGTCACTGTTTCAACCTTAGGACCTAAAACCAACATACAGAAAACTACAGTCTATCTTCTTTCTACAACTTCTTATGAAATTTCAATTTGATGCTCAAAGAGAAGGTCATGACGATTTTACCAAGGTCACCGGTTTAGGATGTAATTTGGGAGTTTGCAGAAATCCTAAATGTCTTAGATTATATCTCCAAATATATAGCGAGGCAAGATCTGAAATTTGGACCCGAGCTTCACCAACATTTGGTTCAAATTGGTTTTAATTTTAGATTTTGAACCTTCATAGAACAAATAATATAGCAAAAAGTTCATGATGGCCTATTTGAGATGAAATTCTAGAGCTTGCAAAAACCCAAACTTCCTCAGATTATATTTCCAAAAATATGGCGAGACAAGATCTCAAATTCGGATGCACGATTTAGACTGATTTCTTCTCAAATGGGTTTCTTTTTTAGCTTCTGAAACTTTATAGAAAAAATGTTATAGCAAAAATTCCACAATGACCTATTTGGAGCAACAAAACCCTAGAATCCACAACTCTGATACCAAATGTTATGAAACCAGCTCACAAAAAGATAGAAAAGATAGATGAATGCCTTAGAAATAAGCCTCTTTGAGGGGGAAATTTCCTTTACATTACATAAATGAACAATTCTTGGATAATACAAATGACAAGGCCTTCTTTCTATATATAGGAGTCTTAGGGGTCATAATATTATCAGAGCTGACATAACAATAATAATCTAAGGGCACACTAATAACAATAGTGGGCTTCTATGGGGCACAATAATAATAATATCGGGACTACATGGGCAAAAGAATATAATAAGGGGGTTGTAGTAATAAAAATAAGGGGTTACACTAGTAGTATAGGGACCTAACAATCACCAACACAATCCAAGATTTAGTTTCATATAAGATTGATGATATACAAGATTGATGATATAGTACACTCGACATGAATTGAAAAATGTCAATTTGCATGAATGACTTAAGATGCATTTTTCCATACTTCTCATAGGCATGGTGGTCAAGATGGAAGTTTGAATCAACGATTTTGGAGGTGTGGTATGGTTTGCCACTCGATTTGAAGAGAGTACTAGAAAATATTGAGAATCTTTTTGAATCATACGAGTTGAGCCTGTATGTTAATCAGGTTATCATGTACATTACAGGCACAAATCTCACTGTCGTGTTGGCTATTCAAAATCAGGGGTAGCAAGAGGGCTTCCCAGGTAAGAAGAAATAGTAGACCAATCTATCCCTAGGCAGGTGGTGCCAAGGGCATATAGTCCTAAACCCAATTGATGTGCAAGAACAGAATTTGGAAAGACGCGGAAAATCCATGATAAGGATGTCATTGTGGGAAACAAAGAGTCAGGGATTACATAATAAGAGAAACTACAGGAAAGTACTGTCATGAAAAATTGGTTTCAAGTAAGACCTCCTTTGGGCCTCTCCTCCTTCTCATGAAGAACTCTGCAATCAACAAAAATGAAACAGATTATTGCTTCTTGTTCGTACGTTGATGAATGCTTATATTCATCAAGCATCTCAAAATACCCACACACACATGTACATACAAAGAATCCATATTTTCATCTAATCATACGAAGTGAGAGTCCTTGCCTGAAAATACCGACCTAAACAAGGTTTGCAAGCCACCACATAGCAGCATGTTCCACATATTTCCTATAGAACCCTTCCCATGCAAACCCCAATATCTAAATATCTAAAACACTAAGAAATATTGTATACAACCAACATTGGGGAATTTAACGAACCTTGCAAGAAACAGTGAGAAGAAATGAACAAAAATGAACCTTCGTTGCACGAAAACGAGTAAAGAAACAAAAAAGGTTAGGTTCTTCATGTAGAAAATTTTGACAGTATTGGATGGTAACAAGTTAAAAAGAAACAAGGCTAAAAAAGAAAAAGTCAACTATGCTTTTATTCATATTTATTTTTAGTTTTTTCTGGCGTATGCTTTGTGGTTTATTGTCATTTTAGAACTATGCAAATATTGTGCTATCTATTATAATTTCATGCTCTTTTGCATAACTACTATGGGTGTTTATAAAATGTAATTTTCATTTTATTAATTATTATAAAATTTAATAAATTTTATAATTAAGGTTAATTTTTTGAAATTGAGTTATCAGAAGAAGATGACCCAAACTTTAACTTCATTTAGTTACTTACGATGAGCAGTTAGTGTTGATTGTCTTCTTTAGCAGATATTTTCGTCTCCTCACCATTTCTTTGCCCTAAAACTTATTAAATTTTAAACTTTATCCTCAGATAGATAGCATAATTTAACAATTACGTTGGAAATACCTGCTACATTTAAAATAATAATACTCTCTTATTTGTATGATGAATCTGTTTCATTTTATCTTTGACTCGGCAAATTCACAAAATATATCAGTCCATCACTATAATATTGCAAAGCGTTGACAATCTTTTTTCCCTTAAATAGTGAAATTGTTTTTTTTTTCAGTCTTTATTTTTTTTTCTTCTTCTGTCAAATCTGCCTGACCAAGCTACAGGTTTAAGCAAGGTAGCATGGTGAAGTCGCAGGCCTTTTAGAGTGGTCCCAAGACCCATCCCCATAAGATTTTCTCATCACCCAAGGCCACGTCAAATTGTTGAGCTGGGGATTTGAAACTTGGGCTGCTGTGAGACCTCCAAATATCACGTCTACTGTGCACATCGTTTATTTCCTCTGCAAAGATGACCTTTATTTCACTGTAAACCGAAGTCCCCTCATAGATGAACATACATGGTCAACAGTTTGGGGCAGAGGAGTCATGCCTCCATGGGAGAAGCTCCTCTAGTGACCAGAACGCTGGCCAATTTTTTTTATGGAAGGTAGTGTGGTTTGAGTATTTCCAAGGAAACAATCAAGCACGATAAAACAAACAAACAAGAAAACCTGCAGAGGGTCAGCCATGTGTTTGCAGGAGGAGCGGTTCCCTAATTCAATCATATACATATTAATACAACAAAAGATGACATGGAGGTAAGACAACTCTTTTTATTTTCTTAATGTAGGGTGTTAGAAAAAATTCACGAGGGCAAAGGATGTCAGAAATTGGTTGCGACAACTGGCTCAGAAATAGGTTGCATAGGTTGCAGCGAGGATATCACAACCACATAAGGAATTAATTAAAAACAAAAATTTAACTCACGGAAAAACAGATTAAAATAAAAGAGATTGTGATGAATTTACTTGCGAAAGATTAATACCATAATGTAATAAGTCACACTTTGTATTATACTTGAAAACATAAGGAAATACATTCTCATGGTAAATGGACGCTGTTGCTCCAAGTGAAAAAAACAACTTGCCCAAAAACATACAAAATGACTTTCACATCCATATTTATCTCAACATACCAATTTGACATTAGCATATAACAGAACAAAAATTAATAAGCAGCATGGGCGAATTTACATAGTAAATGGTTTTTTGAACTTGAAAATGTTGTGACTTGTGGGCAACAATGGCGGAGTGAATGCTTGCACGTACTTATTTACTAAACTTCATTAAATGCCTTAACTTCTGTGATGTGTTTCGGAATGGTCCATGTTGTACTTCTTCTCTGACTTATGTCCTTTCACATGCAAACAAAATCGCATCCGTGCAGTGCTTGACTGGGCAAGCATGGTGTTTGTCAGTGTGTTTAAGGCGGTGGTTGGGATTATTATTTCCAACACTCCCACTTAATTACAGTTGTCCCCATTAAAAATTAACAAACAATCTCTTTGATAAACAAAACTTTCACGTTCCAATGGCTTTGTGAAAATATCAACAAATTGTTCATGTCACTTGCAGTGCTGCAATACAATTTCATCATTCTTAATCAACTCTCTCATAAAATGATATTTAATATCAATATTATTGGTCCTCTTATGAGAAACGAGATTCTTTGATAATGCAATTGTAGATGTGTTGTTTTAGAAAATAGTTTTCGTTTCCACTTGATCGTGGTGAATGTTCCTCAACATCCTTGTCATCCAAACTCCCTAACATGTTGTTGTTGTTGCGACGACATATACAGTTTCTATTGTTGATAATGACATTATTGGATGCTTCTTGAAGGCCCATGAAAGGCTCCAAAGCCCAAATGAAAAACATATCCTAGTGTTCTCTTTCTGTCATCGACACTTCTTGCCCAAGCACTATCTGTCTAACCAACCAACCTGAAATCATCTGTTGCGATGTACAAAATGCCATATTGTTTTGTCCCATTGACGTAGTTTAGAATATTTTTCGCTACTTGTTAATGCGTCTCCTTGGGTGTCTTCATGCACCTCGACACGAGACTCACTGCATACATTATATCTTGCCTAGTGGTGCTCAAATACATCAAACAACCTATCATACTTTTGTATAATGTCGAATTGACATTGCTGCTGCAATCTTTTTTGCTTAAATTCAACCCCATGATAGTTGAGGTTGGTGCAAGCTTTTTGTTCTACATTTTAAACCTCTCCAAATGTCTGCCACATACTTTGCATGAGAGATAAAGATGTCATTTTCTGTTTGCTTCACTTCTATGCCCAAAAAATATCTTATCAACCCCAAGTTAGTCATTTGAAATTAACTTTTCATGACTTCTTTGAAATCAGCGATGAGGAAATCATCACTGCCTGTAAAAATCATAAGACAACAATAAGAATTTTACCATCGATCTCTCTGATGTAGAGGGTAGGCTCACTGTTACACTTTCTGAAACCATTGTCGAACAAGTAGGCATCTATCCTGTTGTACAATGCACATGGTGCTTCGTTGAGCCCATAAAGAGCTTTCCTCAACCGATACACTTTTTCTTCTTTTCCTTCTACCTCATAACCAGGTGGTTGCACAACAGAAGCTTCCTCTTTGAGCACTCAATTCAATAACGTTGATTTTACATCCATTTGATACACTTTCCATTTGAGTTGTGCAGCACAATTGCCACAACTGTACGCGCTATCTCCAACTTCACAACTGGTGCGAACATCTCCACATAATCTCTTCCATGCTGCTATTTGTATCCTTTGACAACTAGCCTTTCTTTGTGCCTTTCAATCTTCTCATCGACATTTCTCTTGGTCTTATAGAGCCACTTCACTCCAATGACTTATTTTCCTTGCGGAAGGTTCACTAACTCCCATGTGTCTTCTTTGACTACATCTTCAAAGTGGATTCAGTCATCTACATGAAAAAACAAAGCAAATAATGAATACAGTCCAGCGCTGCTATCTACATCATCTTGCTCATAAATTTCATTTAAATTTTAGAATTTTGGTCTTCTTGTGCTTGTTGAAGATGGGCTTGACATGTCACTTGGTGTTACGCTTTGCAGCGTGCTTGGAGAAGCAATTTCTTGACTCCGTGACGCTGTCCTATTATTTGTTGATGGTGTTTCTTGTTTCCTGCTTCGTTGCGCTTGAATAGGTGTAGAGGGAGTCATTGTTGAGGAATTACATGTTATTTTTAATTCCTCTTTGTCCTCATGTGGTATACATGCTTTCACATTGACTGTCTGCTCTAAACTTCCATCCCATGCTTCCTCTTCTATGAACTGTACATCTGTGTTGATTATGACCTTCTTGGTTAATGGATTGTAAAGCTTATATCCCTTGGATTCATCACTATATCCAAAAAATATGCATTTCCCCCCTTTTTGTCCAACTTCTTCCTCAGCTCATCTGAGACATGTGCATATGCCACACATCCAAAAAATATCACGTGAGTGACATCATGCTTTCTTCCACTCCATGAATCTTCAGAAACTATGTTCTGGATGCTTTTGGTTGCACATCTATTCAAGATATATGTTGCACAAGTGACAGCTTTAGCCCAATCATAATTTGGCAAATGCTTTGCCTTCAACATACTCGTCGCAATTTCCATAATGGTCATATTATTCCTTTCCTCCATACCATTTTGCAGAGGTGTATATCTTGTTGTTAATTTCTTGTTAATTGCACAATCCCTACAAAAACGTAGGAAATCATTTGAGATGTATTCACCACCTCTATCAGTCCTAAGGAATTTTATTATAGTGTCCATTGTGCTTCTCAACAAGAGCAATGTATTGGCGAAAACACTCAAACACTTCACTTTTCTGTTTTAGGAGATAGACCCATGTATTCCTTGTGTAGTCATCTATGAAAGTCAATAGATAATGGCTGCCACCAATTGATGGTGTCTGCATTGGTCCACATAAATCTGAATGGAAATTCTTGAAAGGTGACTTTGCCCTTACTGACATTGCTGTTGGAAATGTCTCTCTATGTTGTTTTCCTAAGATACATCCTTCACATAGGCTGTTCAGTTTTTCTTTGAGTGGAAAACACTTCACCATGCCTTTCCTATGCAGTAAATTCAAACCTTCAATGTTGAGATGAACAAATCTCAAATGCCATAATCAATTCTCATCTTTAACTTCTGCTTTATTGTTTACTTGTGTGACAACTACCTCTTTTCTTCCTTCTTCTCGTGAGTTCATTGATAGTTGCGCTTGTGCACCTTCTTTCAAATCTGATCTTATATTTAGGGGAAAAATTATATTGTTTGTCATCTGAAACTTTGCAATCAACTCTCTACTTGGAGGCCTATCCAAAATTGTGCACACATCATTTTTGAAGAAGACATTCATTCCTTTTGCATGAGTTGTCCAATGCTTATGAGGTTATGCTTCAGACCAGGGACGAAGTAAACATTTGAGTTGTACTTCTTCTCCCCCTTTTTGTTAGGATATTAACTCTTCATTTTCCCATGACAGAAACTTTGCTATCAGTCCCTAAGGTCACTTCAGATTTCACACTTTCATCTAGATTGGAAAACATTTCTATGTTCCATGATATGTGATTGCTACACCCTGAATCTAGATACCGTATACCACTTTGTTTTTCTCGTGCTACATTACAAGCTAAAAACATATTATCATGGTTCTGATTCTCTTTTGTGAAATTTACACTTGGGTTGTTACTAATATCATATTGCTTCTTTCTACATTCATTTGCATAATGACTTTACTTCTTACAGTAATGATGTTGAACTTGACATTCATCATACCTCTGACCTTGTGCTTAATCTTTTCTTGGGCCTTGACATGGATTTTAATTGCTTCCCCTTCCACTCGAGCTTGAAGGGCTATTTCTTCCACCTTTGTGTGGGCTTCTTCCTCTTCCTTTAGTATGTGATATTGTTGTGCCTCGACCTTGACCAAAGGAAACTTGTGTCTTGAAGACACGCTCCAATGAGGAGCTTGTTGCTCTATTCAGTCTATATTCATGAGAAATCAGTGATGTATGAAGCTCATCCACTGATAATTGTGAGAGATCCTTTTTCTCTTCTATGGCCACAACAATGGCATCAAACCTTGTTGGAAAACTTCCCAAAACTTTCTCAACTATTCTCCTTTCCTCACATGTCTCACCACGACATCTGATTTGAGTAACCAACCCAATTACATGTGTAATGAGTCTACATTCTCAGACTCTTTCATACAAAACGTTTCAAAATCTATTCTCAACATTTGCAGCTTTGCTATCTTGACTTTTCTCATGCCTTGGTACGTTGTCTGGAGGGTGTCTCATGATTTCTTGGACTTCATCACTATTGCAACCCTTGGGAAAATAATTTCATGAACTGCTTGGAAGATACAGAACAGGGATTTTGAATCTTTCTTCATGTTGTCCCTTAAAAATTCCATTTCTTCTTGAGATAAGGCATTGTATGTTACTATATCTGTTTGTTCTTAAAAACCATTCTCCACCAAATCCCAAATGTCTTGAGATGAAAACAGGTCCTTCATTGTTATAGCCAAATAGTCATAATTTTTTCCATTAAACTGAGGCATCTGAGGATTAGTCAAGCTTGTTCTTGATTTTGCCATTTTTGAATGAAAGAAAAAACTTTCTAGGTGTTACTGAATATGCTAAAAAACAATGTGCCATTAAAACAATTTTAACTACTAGTAAAAATTCTTATTTTTACACTAACAAATTTTAACATGTTCGGATATCATGTTAAAAAAAATTAGGGGAGAGAGGACTCTCCCTCAGAAATTCGGTTGCGGCAAATTAAACTAGCTCATAAATAAGTTGCTGTGAAGATATCACAACCACACAAGGACTTAATTAAATCTACTTGTGAAAGATGAATACCATAAGGCATCAAGCCACACTTTATATTATATGTTATAACATAAGGAAATACATCCACGTGGTAAATTGAGGCTGCAACTCCAAGTGGAAAACACAACAAGATCACCCCGATTTATGCATTATAGAGGTTGCAGAGTAAATTTATGTAAACTTCTGTAAAACTGGTTTTCAGGTGCCCACCAATATTTCCTCCACAATTTTCTCCTTTTGCTGATGTTGCAGAGTAAACTTCTGTACCGTAATATTGGTTTTCAAGTGCCCACTAATGTTTCCTCCACAATTTTCTCTTATCGCGCTCTCTCTCTCTCAAACTCTGTAAAATTGGTTTTCACGTGTCCACAATATTTCCTCCACGATTTTCTCCTCACACACTCTCTCTTGCTCTTTGAGTTTCCCAACAACATACAAAATGGCTTTCACATTCATATTTACCTCAACATACAAATTTGACATTAGTACATGACAAAGCCAAAATTAATACGCACCATACGCAAACGCAAATTTACATAGTAAATGGTTTTCTGAACTTGGAGATGTTGTGGAGTGTGGGAAATCTCGGAGTGAATGCTTTCCCATACTTATTATACTTATTTACTAAACTTCATTAAATGCATTAACTGCTGCTATGTGTTGAGAAATGGTTGTAGTGGTTGTTGACTTGTGAGTGTGTTTAACACGGTGGTTGGGATTATTATTCCCACATCATGAAAAGACCATTTTGGTCCTGGCTGTGTAGAAACCACTTCAATGGCATGGGAAAGCCTTGGTGGCCCAAATTGCTAGAGCAATCTGTGGTTGCCAAAAAAACATGATCCTAGCCTGCTTCTCTAGGTCCGACTCTCTTCAGCAAAGCATACCGAAACCATATTATCAAAATGTGTACGAGGAACCAGTGTCATGCTAAATCGTTAAAGGAAATAGAACACTGCTTCCATTCTTTAGAATAGATTACAATTCATTTCTTCCATCCCTCAGAATAGGCGTCTTCCGTTGCTCACTTCTTGCACTGAGGAAACTCAAGAGGAAATTATTACAATTCATTTCGAAAGCCCTAAAATTTTGGATCGATTCATATGTGCTTTTGGACTCTAATTTAGAATCTGGTAACATTATTTCTCCTAATGATTTACTTTTTTATTTTAATTTTTACTTTTGGGTTTTAAATCCTTTTTAGGTCAGAAGTTGCAAAGAAATTTTGAAGTTAATAACGGTAAAAAAGAATAGTGCCCTAATTTATCATAACTCTATTACTTTTCATGGACGTATCATAACTCTATCACTTTTCTTATGTGTGCAAGAATTGAGATAGAAGAGAGTTAAAGAGGGCAAGAACCATTCAGGTCCTTACTCTGTAGACACCTTCAATGAATGGAAAGGCCTTGGTGGGCCAACTTGCTGGAGCAAGTTGTTGTCAACCAGGAAAGAAGATGACAGAAGCAACGAAAAGAAATAGAACAATGGTTCCATTACTCGGAATAAATGTAACCTATTCAGTTTCCGCTCGTGATCTTTAGCTATCTTGCACTACTTTGTTCTTGAAGTGAGGAGAAACCGAGAACAAATCATCAGTCATTTCAAGAACCCTAAAATTTTGGATCGAACCCTATGTGCTTTTGGACTCCGATTCAAAATCCGTTATCATTATTTTCCGCATGATTTACTTTTAAAAACAATTTTTGACTTAATAACGATCAAGAGGAGGCAAGCCACCAAATTTTCAATGAATTTTATTTTCGCAATATTTATTATTTAAAGATTTAATAAAATTTAAAAATAAAAAACTTAATTATTTAATAACTTTATAATGTCTACAGCATCCCATATTATCAATTCCTTCTCATTACTTCCATTAAATATTTTGTATTAATAATATAAATATAATATTTACTCAAGTGATTAATTTATTATAATAAATTTAAATTCTGGTTCAAGATTATCTTTATATACATTCTTGAATTACAATTGAATTACAATTTTTTTAACGTAAAATCTCCATCAAAACATACCACTACCATTAAGATTTTATTTTTTCTTTCAATATTTTGAAAATAATATTGACATGTATTATTATTTTTATTGTATAAGAAAATAAATATGAGAAAAAAATACTGTATATAAATCAACTAATTTATATGAGATTTATTTCTATTAAATCTTAAATTGAAATCTTAAAAAATCAAAATAAAAAGTCGTCAAAAATAAAAATCAGTTTCCCAAAAACTAAACTATCCCAAGAAAGAAAAAAGAAAACCAAAAAAACGGCATTTTCTCTCCGTACCCGAAACGCTAACATATCTCTTAGTTTGTAATTAGGTGACAAAAGGGTACAATATAAAATTTTACAATCATTTCACATTTTTCATTTAAGACTTGAAGAAATATTTTGATACCCTCTTGTGCAACATATCACTATTATTAGATTCAATACTATTTTTTATTGAAAGATCATTTTAAGTTTTATAATCATGAATGCTAATCTATAGTTTTTTAATATGTTATTATTCTAAAAAAATTCTAGAATGTCAGAATTTCATTTATATTTATATGATACGAACTTTGTCGATAAAACTCTAACCAGTTTTACAAAAACTTTAAAAAAATGTGAACCTTTAGAAACCAAAAGTCATTCAAAATTTAGGATTTATGTCCTCTTGACCGTTATTAACTTCAGATATGTTTTACAAATTCTCACCTAAAATTGATATCAAATCAGAAGGAAACAAATCCCGAGGAAATATAATGTCGGGAGTTAAAAAGTACATAAAGATTCGATTCAAAATTAGTGTTGTCGAAATTACTCGACTTGAGGTCATTTGCTACTGTATTTTCTCAGTCGAGGAAATGAGTAGAGAAGAGCCGTTATAAATCTGCAATCGAAACAACTGAGTAGCTTCTAAGCCATGGAAGTATAGTTCTGTTTCTTTCCAGGATTTACTATGGCGTTGGTTCAGCATATGTATATTTTTAATATGGTTGACAATGTTTTCCTTCTGAGAGTCGAACCTGGATAAACGGGCTCAGATCATCTTCTCTTCCTGGTGAGAACGGATTGCTTTAGCAAATTGGGCTACCAAGGCTTTCCCATCCCATTGAAAAATTCTACACAGCAAGGACCAAAATGGTTCTGGGCTTCCTTTAACTCTCTTCTATATCCATTCTTTCACCGAGAAGAAAAGAAAGAGTTGTGTTACCTCCCGGCAATTAGGGCACTGCCCCTCATGGATGCTTTCTGTCAAAATACATTGCTTCTCCTTTGGAGGTTGTTTTGTTTGTTTCTTCTATCATGCTTTCTTTATTCCTTAGAGTTCGTCTGAGTTGGGGAAATACACAGAGCATAATACCTTGCATTAACGGAGTAAGCTTCTCCCATGGAGAGATGACCCCTCTGCCCAAAACAACATGCCGTGTATATTCTTCTTTGAGTGGAATGAAGGTTAAGTGTTTCGAATCAGTCCTGCTCAGTGCTTCGAATCCTCTGAAGGTTTTTAGTGTTATGGATTTTAATGGTGAATGGCGGGGGTTTGGGCTATGAAAAAAACTCATCGGATTGGGATGACTCTGCACGGCCTGCGACTTCACCATGCGTCCTGGCTTGAACCTGTAGCTTGGCCAGGAAAGGAAAAAAAGGATAAGAAGAAATATGCAGGTGGAACCAACGCCATAGTAAATCCCAAAAAGAAATAGAAAAGTGCTTCCATTGCTCAGAATATATGTAACCTATTCAGTTTCCACTTGAGATTTACAGCCGTCTTCCTCTACTCTCTTCTTTCATTGAGGTAAACCAAGACCAAATGATGCCAGAGCAAATGGTTACAAGTCATTTCGAGAACCCTAAAATTTTGGATCGAACCCTATGTGCTTTTGTTCTAAGTTTCAAATGCGCTTTAGGTGAAAATTTCAAAAGAATTTCGCTTTATGGTGATTTCGAGAACCCTAACATTTTGGATCGAACCCGATGTGGTTTTGGTCGTCGTTTGAAATCTACTTAATAACGGTCAACGGGAGGTAAATCCCCATATTTTCAATAAAAAAAAATCGCAATGCTTATTATTTATTGTTATTAATAATGATTTACATAATTTAAAAATTAGTTAGTAAGATGTTAAAATTTAGTTAATAAGATGTTGAAATTTTATTAACACAGTTACAATGAAATAAATATAAAGCCTAATTTAACTTTAAAAGGATTTTTTTTAGTTTTATAAGAATAATAACTGGATGAAATGGTAGGTTATTAATCATGATTATAAAAGCTAACCTTGGCTGAATGTTGGGAAGCATTTTTCAACTTGTAATGAAAATCGATATAATAAATAAAGGTGTAGGCTTGCCTTGAAATGACACAATGTATAGTTCTTCATATACCATAGCTTGGAAAACATGAAATCAAGGTTGCGAGAGTTTGTGGAGTATCTTCATATTTCATAAGAAGGACAATAAATGCAAATATCTACTTGCAATGGAATTATAAGGGTCATACTAGACATTTATGGTTAGAGGGAACATTATAGCTTGTGATAGCATATTGAGGTTAAATATTCCATGTTAGTTGGAGAATGCATGAGGTTATTTCGTTGTCTACGGAGCATTATAAACTTTTGTGGAGTCACTTGTCTCGACATGCTCACTAATGCGGGCTTGTTGTAGCGGCTACAACTATTCTTGAAAAACTTATCTTTGCTTTGCTTTGGAGCTTTTTTCCTCAAAATCTTAGCAACATGTCTTGCACTACTAAGGTACTTGTGTTTTTATTTGAATTTATCTTTCACGTTGTAGCTTGTGTTTGTTAACTTGCTTTGCTAACCAAACACAAGATGAACCCGTGAGTTAATTCACATCCAGTGCTTGCACTATCTTGGAAAATTATGCAATCATAGAAAGCAACCCGTGTTGCTCTTAGGAATTACGTAGAGTAGCCTAACAGTTAGCCCTGCTCTTTAAAAATGCGCAGAGCAGTCCAATAGATAACTTTTCTTAGGGAAATTGCACAGAACATCTAGACATTGGACTTCAACTCAGGAATTGTGTAAACCCACCTTACAACTTGTTTTCAGAAGAGAAATTGCATAGAGCATCAAAGGCAGCTAGAGCCACTTAGGCTCGGAATTGCGCAGAAGCATTCCTTCAGTTGTTGCTCGATGCACGTGTCGGAAAGTATCTCGATTCCCTCTTGAATTACACAATTCTTCCTTGCATGCATGACAACCTTTCTAAAAAAAAATGAAAAGAATTTCTAAAATGTAGAGACCTATTTTTAACATTGGGGTTTACACTCATGTAGATTTTAGAAATTTCTCGCCACTTGTCACTTTTTCTTAGACTTTTGGCATGCCCATTTTAAACCTTGAATCTACCAAATCAATTTAAACGATGCCCAAGATCTCATTCTACACATTAAATCTTGGAGCTTTGGCATTACCAAGTCATCAAGGAATCTTTGGCACAATCGGCACAACTTTTCTGGGTAATTTTTTCTTTTTAAGTCTTTTGCTATTTTTTCTATTGCTTTTATTTCCTTAGCCTATGTGAGTGATGTTTTTCATGTTTTACTGAATGATTGTTGTCATTTTAGTTTGTTTTAACTTATAGAATTTTTGTTTCAAGTGTTTCATTGTCTTTCTTAAGTGTCGCATAAATAACACTTTTTTTGCAATAATAGTTGTCGTTGCGGCAAATCTCCCCATGAGCTTCGTTGTTCATCTGTTTGCCTGATTCCTGCCTTGGTTTTTATTGGTTGATGATAATTCACTCCTATTTGCAATGTCCTTTGACCAAAATTGTTCTTGGCGTCGTTTGATAAGAAATGCAGAAGACAGAAGTTTGGACAAACACACGAGAGCTCACAGGTGCAGATCACGAGGAGCTCCCTCTAGCAAATGCATTCACTTCAGTCTTATTCATTAATCATCAGGAATTAAATAGATACATAGGCAGAAACAGATTCCTAATTAATAGGAACTGAATGTCAAATAAAGAGAAAATCATAGCTACGTAACCTATTCTCCATTAATTTCTAACATCCCCCCTTAATGGAGAAAGGGATTTTTAAACACACTTAAAATGTCCCTAAACAAATCAAACTTCAGTCTTCCTAGTGGCTTAGTGAATTGTAGTTCCTGTGTCCTTGAAGAGAGAATTCTATGCGACCTTTTACATGTCTCAGATAATGTTTCCTCCTCGTTCCCAAACTCAATTCCTCCATATTATCCTTCAAAACCCTCCACTCCAATGAACATGGACTCTGTTGTCGCATTTGTTGTTAGTTTTGTAACCTCCAACTCAGCAAGGGCAGCTGTGAGATCAGAGGATGATGCATTGTTCTTCTTATATCCACCAGCAAGTTCATCTGGCTTATTCATAGTATCACTAACAACAGACTTATTTGATGCCATCAAGGCTTGCTGAGGCGTACTTTTCACATACAACTTGTAGAGTCCTCCTATGCGAATACCTGTAGCAATGGGCTTCATCTGATCCAACAAATCTTTAATAATCCAATAAGATTTAAAAAATTCTACCTTGAGGTCCTGATCTGTAATCTTGGACACAGAAATTAGGTTCTTCTTAATGCCAGGAACATACCACACATCAGATATATTCCTAATCTTACCATCAGGCAAAGTAACAAGGACATCTCCACGTCCCTTGATCTCGTACCCACTATTATCTCCAAGATAGACTTTTGCTCCAGTGTTGGATTCTTTAAAATTTATGAACCATTGCCTTTTACCTGACATATGCGAGGAGGCTCCAGAATCCACGATCCAAATACCTGATTCATCCTCCTCAATAGCAGTGTCACCCTCGGCCATGAATAGTCTAACATCCAGATTCTGATCTAGGTCTGTATCTGCATCTGCATCTGCATCTGGTAAATGACCTGCATGCCTTTTCTGATTGTACCTCTCTTGATTTTCCTTCTTCTTGCGACAAAATTTAGCAATATGGCCTATCTTACCACAATAAAAAAATTCAGGAGCAGAGTCATTTCTATACGAGGTCATACCTTGTGGTTTGATTTCTGATGTGTTGCCCCTCCTCTGATCAGCCATCGCTCTCCCTTTTGGCTTGAACTTTGTTATCAATGCAAGTTCTGGATCTTGAGGCTTGAGAGATGACCTCCTTTCCTCTTCATGTAGCAAAATTCCAGTAAGCTCTTCAAAACTTGGAGGCTTTTCCCTTGCATTCAATCCAGTTATAAACATCTGATAGTCATCTGTCATATCGTTCATGGTGATTGTCACTAGATCATCATTTGCCACGGTTTGACCGATATCAGATAGTTTATCTTTAACATCCTTTATCCGAGATAAGAATGATGAAAGAGACTCATTCTCATCCATCTTGATTGAGAGGATCTTCTTCCTGGGGATCAAGGTTCGGCTGGTGTTCTTGATTTCATACATGTCTTTGAGAGTTGTCCAGATCTCATTCGCTGTCTTGCAATCCCGAATATGAGGGATGATGCAATATTTAACTGAAAATTTTAGTAGGACCTTTGCCTTCAGCTCCCTTTTCTCCCATTCTTGAATTATTGCATTCGTTCCACCATTTGCACCAGTTGGCTTACCTTCATCACCGATGACAATGCTGTAGGTATTCTGAACTTCAAGCAAAGTCTGAAGCCTAAATTTCCAATTTATGTAATTCGAACTATCCAATTTGCTGCTTTCATTTAAATAATCTGCCATCTGAGAATTCATCTTTGAAAAAAAAGCAGGCTACCCCAGCAACCGTTGCCTTTCGCTGCTCCCTCACAACCTCCAACAGATCACCAGCCCAATTGACATCTTCGATCTTAAGGCAGAGGCGAAGGCTCACTTTGGCAATTTCTCTACGCTCCTTCGTGCAGCGCAATTGGCAAATCACAGGCTAGATCGAAGGTAGCCTCCAGATAATAATGGAGCAGCTCCTTCAACACGGCCTTCGAGCACAGATCCTCTCAGTATCCTGCAACATCGAGTCCACTTCGGCTCGATCCACGCAACAGCGTCTTCTTCGACAGTTTCGGCCTCTTGCGGCCTCTCAACAGTGTTGGCCTCTATTACAATGCCCTCCGGACTTTTTGACAGTCCCAACCTGTGTCTTCTTCAGTGGTTCTGGCCTTCTGCGATCTCTCACTAGTTCTATCCTCTTTTACAGTGCCCTCTGGCCTTCTCAACAGTGTCACCTGCGGTCTGGCAGCCAATCCGGCCAGCAGATCGAATCGATCATATGTCTTCCTAGTAACTGTCTTTCTACGTGACGCAGATCTCACCTCACCTACAACACCAGCGCTCAGTCATGGGCCTCTATCTGTAGTGCGCCTCCACGACAATCCCAACCTAATCGTAAGTCACGAGATCAACCTCCTGCGACCTCCTCCTCAACAACAAAATCTGAAATCGCAATAGCTTAATTGAAGTCGCAGCGGCTTATTAATGGCAGATCTGGCAGCTCAATGGGTTTAGTTCCGCGACAATGAAGGAAGATCACGCAAACCGAGCGAGGAGAAGGTCTGGCTCAATTGTGCCCCAATCAATCGGTGTAGCTCAAATGAAATCG
Organism: Pinus taeda; assembly: GCA_000404065.3. NCBI lineage: Eukaryota > Viridiplantae > Streptophyta > Pinopsida > Pinales > Pinaceae > Pinus > Pinus taeda. Next base: position 37,529 of record APFE030103990.1, on the reverse strand, counting down.
CAGCAGCATATCAATCGTAGATCACATGAATCATTAAACAACAATACCGATGCCAAGATCTGGCTTCTTAACAAACGGGCAGCGCTTAGAAACTCGATTCAATTTTGCAGTGATAAAAAAAAAGGATTGCGCAAACCTTTGGCAGGTTGCAACCGAACATGCACGCCGATTCAATATGAAGCCCAACAGATTCAAGACGAGCAGCAAAAAAAAGCTTCACCCTCTACGACAACATTCTCCAGTCTTCTTGGCGCCTTCAATCAAACGCCTATCACACTTGGCTAGCCAAACTTGGCTATCAAACGCCTTCCCAACAGCGATTCAATTCAAATTCGCAGAGATCTCCTTCATGGAAATCCGATAGCGATTCACCTCACGCAACAACAGCTTACTCTTCCAGGGAAGGCCCCGAGGGAGATAGCAGGAATCGGGTTGGATCGAAAAATAGTGTATCCAACTTCCGTCCTGAATACTCAGGTTGCAACAGCCCGGTTAACATCTAGATGTAGCTCCTCACTACACAGGTTCAGATCTAGCTCTGATACCATGATAAGAAATGCAGAAGACAAAAGTTTGGACAAACACACGGGAGCTCACAGGTGCATATCAGCAGGAGCTCCCTCGAGCAAATGCATTCGCTTCAGTCTTATTCATTAATCATCAGGAATTAAATAGATACATAGGCAGAAACAAATTCCTAATTAATAGGAACTGAATGTCAAATAAAGAGCAAATCATAGCTACGTAACCTATTCTCCATTAATTTCTAACATCGTTTAAATCTCTTCTATATCAATTCTTTCACCGAGAAGAAAAGAAAAAGAGTTGTGTTACCTCCCGACAATTTTATGTTATATTCATATGTATATGTTTCAATTAGGGCACTGCCCCTCATGGATGCTTCTCTGTCAAAAGACATTGCTTCCCCGTTGGAGGTTGTTTTGTTTGTTTGTTCTATCATGCTTTCTTTATTCCTTAGAGTTCGTCCGAGCTCGGGAAATACCCAGAGCACAATACCTTGCATTAACATAGTAAGCTTCTCCCACGGAGGGATGACCCCTCTGCCCAAAACAACATGCCATGTATATTTTCTTTGAGTGGAATGAAGGTCTTCAGTGTTTCGAATCAGTCCTGTTCAGTGTTTCGAATCGTCTGAAGGTTTTTAGTGTTATGGATTTAAATGGTGAATGGCGGGGGGCTTGGGTGATGAAAAAAACTCATCCGGTTGGGATGACTCAACACGGCCTGCGACTTCACCATGCGTCCTGGCTTGAACATGTAACTTGGCCAGGAAGGGAAAAAAAGGACAAGAAGAAATATGTAGGAGGAACCAACGCCATAGTAAATCCCAAAAAAAAAGAGAACAATACTTCCATTGCTCAGAATATATGTAAGCTATTTAGTTTCCACTTGAGATTTACAGCCGTCTTGCTCTACCCTCTTCTTTCAGTCATTTGGGGCAGAGGAGTCATGCCTCCATAGGAGAAGCTCCTCCACTTACCAGAACGTTGATCATAAATTATTATGGAAGGTAGTGTGGTAGGAGCAGTTCCCTAATTCAATCATATACATATTAATACAAGTTGTAACACAACTAGGGAAAGGAGCATTTTGGTCTTGGCTGTGTAGAAACCTTCAATGGTATGGGAAACCCTTGGTGGCCCAAATTGTTAGAGCAATCCGTGGTTGCCAAAAAGACAACATGATCCTAACCCGCTTCTCTAGGTACAACTCTCTGCAGCGAAGCAAACCGAAACCATATTATAAAAATGTGTACGAGGAACCCGCGGCATGGTAAATCCTTAAAAGAAACAGAACAATGCTTTCATTGGTTAGAATTGTTAGAGCAATCCATGGTTGCCAAAAATACCACATGATCCTAGCCCGCTTCTCTAGGTACAACTCTCTGCAGGAAAGCAAACCGAAACCATATTATAAAAATGTGTACGAGGAACCCACGGCATGGTAAATCCTTAGAAGAAACAGAACAATGCTTTCATTGTTCAGAATAGATTACAATTCATTTCGAAAACCCTAAAATTTTGGATCGAAACATATGTGCTTTTGGAGTCTAATTTAGAATCTGATAACATTATTTCTCCTAATGATTTATTTTTAATTTCAAATCTTTTTTAGGTGAGAAGTTGGGAACAAATTTTGAAGTTAATAACGGTCAAGAACAGTGCCCTAATTTTATCATATATATATATTAAAAGAGCATAAGGTTACATCGAGGTATCACAACTCTATTACTTTTTTTTTGTGAGCACGAATTGATATAGAAAAGAGTTAAAGAGGGTAGGGACCATTGAGGTCAATCGTCCTTGCTGTGTAGACACCTTCAATGAATGGAAAAGCCTTGGTGGCCCAAGTTGCTGGAGCAAGTCGTTGTCAACCAGCAAAGAAGATGAGTACAGATAAGTATAGTAGCCCGCTTCTCGGCGGTCAACTCTTTGCAGGAAAGCAAACCTAATCCTATTATAAAAATATGAACAAGGAGCTGGCGCCATAGTCTTCAAAAGAAATAGAACAATGCTTCCATTGCTCGGAATAAATGTAACCTATTCAGTTTCCACTCGTGATTTTTAGCTGTCCTCCTCGACCTTGTTCTTGCAGTGAGGAGAAACCGAGAACAAATCATCACAGGTCATTTCAAGAGCCCTAAAATTTGGATCGAACCCTATGTTCTTTTGGAATCTGATTTAAAATACCATCTCATTATTTTCCGCATGATTTACTTTTGAAAACATCTTTTAAGTTAATAACGATCAGATTTTCAATGAATTTCTTTTTCGCAACGTTTATTATTTAAACATTTAATGTAAATTTAAAAATAAAAAAGAACCCTAAATATTTAATAACTTTATGATCTCTACAGCATCCCAGAGTATCAATTCATCCTCATTACTTTTATTAAATATTTTCAACTCATAATATAAATATAATATTTAATCAAATGACTAACTTATTATAATAAATTTAAATTCTGGTTCAACATTAATTTTATATACATTCTTGAATTACAATTCTTTTCGCCTAAAATCTTCATCAAAACATATTACTGGTATTAAGTTTTTAATTTTTCCTTTTTCATTTTCTTTCCATACTTTGAAAATAATATTGACATGTATTATATTTTTATTGTATGAGAAAATAAATACTTTTATGGTATAAGAAAATAAGTACGGGATATATATCAACTAATTTATATGAGTTCTCCATTAAGTTGAAATCTTAAAAAAATAAATTAAAAAGTCATCAAAAATAAAAAATAAAAATCACTTTCCCAAAAACTAAACTATCCGAAGAAATAAAAAATAAAACCAAAAAAAATTCATTTCTCTCCCTACTCAAACGGTAACATATCTCTTAGTTTGTAATTATGTGATATCTCTTAGTTTGTAATTTGCTGATAACAGGCTACATTATAAAATTTGACAATCATTTCACATTTTTCATTTAAGATTTGAAGAAACACTTTGATACCCTCTTTCTTTATAAAGTGCACAACATCATCACTATTATTAGATTCAATACTATTTTTTATTAAAAGATCATTTTAAGCTTTATAATCATGAAAGCTAATCTATTTTAATATGTTATTATTGTAAAAATTTCTCGAATGTCAAAATTTTCATTTATATTTATATTATACGAACTTTGTCGATAAAACTCCAACAAGTTTTATAATAATGTAAAAAGGATGTTTACCTTTAGAAAGCAATAGTCATTCAAGATTTAGGAATTATGTCCACTTGACCGTTATTAACTTTCAATATAGTTTCAAATTCTCACCTAAAATTGATTTCAAATCAAAAGGAAACCAATCTCGAGGAAACATAATGTTGGGAGTTAAAGAGTACATAAAGATTCGATTCAAAATTAGTGTTGTCAAAATTACTCGACTTGTGATCATTCGCTGTTGGATTTTCTCAGTCGAGGTCATGGGACCCAGTCCACTTGGCAACGCTTTATGTTTTATTAAACACCCGGATCGATTACGTGGCAGACGAAATATCTTTGCCCGCGGTTCTTCGTGACGGTGGTAGCTGGGATAGTAAATGCAGAAGTTAATGGCAGTACCCTGCCTCGAATTACACCTTAACCCTAACTTTATTGTATTCTCTCGATTGTTCCTTGGGCTTTTGTTCTGCTGCCGTCGAGGGTTTGTTAGTTCTGCAATGAAACTGTGGATGCGTTATACTGTGGTTTATTGGCTCTGCAGCAAAACTTTGTATGTAATATGCCGTGGTTTTGCTGGCTATGGATGCTGTCTGAAAACTTAGTTCCACCTCTAGTTGACTTGTTCGTTGGTTTTATGAAAAATTTGTTTGACTGTGGAGGTTATTCTGCCTGGCTCCGTGCTCGATTTTGGTAAGTTACTCTGCTACTTCGCTGGTTCTTGTATGCGTGGGTTGCTGGTTAATTTACTTGCTTCTAGCTGTGGTTATGGCGCCTGTTGGTTGTATTTAGGCTGTGGTCTGAACTCAATCCCTCTGTTCACTATTAATGGCTTTCACTGTTTGATTACTGTGTGCCTTTCTGGTTCTCTGAGGTTTCTGTTCCAAATTTTGTTTGTTGGTATCTGTTTGTGGTTATTCGCCTTCTCACAATACAACACTGGTCTTGGTTGGAAGCACAGGGCTTCTCAGGCATGCGTCCTCGGTTTAACACAGGTAAGGTAACCCTACCATGCTTCAATTTTACTCTCCTTCTAGTTCTGGGTCTAACCCAACTCATTCCTTTTCTCTACAGTTGCTCAGTTTCGTTCGTTTGACACGCTATGGTGGCTGGCTGCGCTCTCCAGGTAAGAAATCCTTTTTCGAAAGGTTAGCTCTTACAGGGTTTTCTCTCACCTGAGCTTTGCTTTCACCATACTCGTTAATGCTTCGCGTTTGGCTCTTTACAGGTCATTATTGGTGACCTGGGCGGCGTGTCCTCCTACGCTTGGCTATTTTGGTTGTTCGTCTCCTGGGTAGTCCTGAAACTTCATTCTCTGTCTGTAATTGTTGGTTTCTGAGGACGACCCGTCTCCTAGTCTGGTTATTTAGTCACTGTATATGCTATTCGACTGTGATTTAATTTCATCGACTCTGTGTGGGATGTATGAGAGTTTTGTGTGGCCTCTGGTTATTTGTTTGGTACAATCCCTAACTCAGAGTTTTTCGATTTGGCATGGGTTTTCGACCTTCAGTCGTTTTTGGCTCTACTTGTATCTTTAATGGTCTCTGTCCTCCGTAATATGGCTCAGCTCTACCAATAATGCTGTAGATTTTTTTCTTCGACAATTGAAATGAAATTTGAATATAAAAGAGAGTGTATGGTTGTTTTGTTACCTCTACATATTCGGCTTTGGTTATCATTTGTCCTTTTGTGCATTTGAACGTTGGAAAGCTTGTAAACGTGGTTGGTTGTATTCTCGGTCGTTGTTAACTGAACTTTATGAATTGGAACTGTTGCTTCACCGCGTGCGTAAAATAAGTAGATGACTGTTAATTTTGTAACTCTGAATTCATTAAGATTCTGTCTATTCGATTTATATTCGACTGTGAATAATGTTTACATAGTAGCCATGACAATGTAATAAATAATGATGATACAGTAGGTCGTTAGATGGTGAAAACATAAATGAATGTTAAACAAATACTGATACAGATAATTTAGATGGGCAATAGCTTCTCTGTTTTTGAATTCTTGGTCTTTTCTATTTCTTTTCCTTCTGAATTGACTCAACTTTCCTCTCCTGAACTGAACCCCATTCTGTTACATTTGTTTTGGCTTTATAGCCCTCTGTTTTCAGTTGATGCTTACAGTTAGTTTAACTGTTACAGAATATGGTTACATAATTTCTACTTCTATCAATAACTATACCCATTTGGTATTTCAAGACTTGTAGGAACAGTTGATTGTTATTTTCCCTAATTACACGGACTACTCTCTAATTAACAATTGAGACTACAGCAATCCTAAACTGGAAAATAAAAGAGGTATCTAACTTTTGCTGATTTTGTAAAATAAAATAAAAAGAAAAATTATTCCCATAAGAATTTAACAGTTCATTCGATCACTAGTTGTTGAACCTGATCAGAGTTCTTTCTGCCCAATTACGGTGAGCTGGATGCTCCTGCATTAGGCTCCTGGGGTGAAAAGAGATCATGACTCCGGTTCATGAGCTCCTCTACCGATGTTCCTGTTCGTTCAATCTGCCTGGCGTCAAGCCATGAGCTGTCCTCAATCGGATGGTTCTTCCACTTGACCAGGTACTGAAAATAATTTTTTCGCCGAGTACGCCTAACTACCTGAGTTTCGAGGATGCCTTCGATCTCAGGAGGTTGGACATAAGGCATATGTCTTTTCCATGTTTCTCTGTCTTCCTGGGTGTTCCGCGTGGATTGTCCGGGTTCATCCTTCTTTTCCTCCAACAGATCGCCTATATACGGAAACAGATCTGCCACACTGAAGATAGGTGATATGCCTACTCCAGGTGGTAGTTGTATTTCGTAGGCATTCGCTGAAAACTTTCGTAAGATCTTACAAGGCCCTATCTTCTTGTACTTTAGTTTATTGTACGTACCCTTAGGGAAACGTTCCTTACGCAGGTGTACCAGAACTTTGTCCCCTACCTCAAAATGAACTTCTCTTCTTCTTAAATCTGTGTGTTCCTTATACTTCAAGCTGCTGTCCTGTAATTTTGCCTTCACCTGTTCGTGTAAATCCCTCATTGCATTAGCAAAATCCTCTCCATCTGCATTCTGTCGTTCCTGTAAACCAAGATCCCGAAGTTCATGCACTCCACGAGGGTGCATGCCATATAGGATCTGAAAGGGAATGAGACCCGTGCTACGATTCGGCGAATCATTGTAAGCAAACTCTGCTTGTGCTAGCACTCCGTCCCACATTCGAGAATTCTCCCTGACTAAGTTGCGTAACAGATTTCCCAGACTTCTGTTCACAACCTCTGTCTGCCCGTCGGTTTGTGGGTGATAAGAAGAACTGTAGCTTAATTGGGTGTTCATTTTTTTCCATAAGGTACGCCAAAAATGTCCCGTGAACTTCATGTCTCTGTCTGATAGGATGGTTGTTGGCAACCCGTGTAATCTGACAATCTCATTAAAAAACAAGTGGGCCACGTGAGTGGCGTCACTAGTTTTCCGGCAGGGTACAAAATGTGCCATTTTTTAGAAACGATCCACCACTACCATCACCGAATCATAACCTTTCTGCATTTTTGGCAGTCCCAAAACAAAATCTAAGCTCACTGAATCCCAAGGTCTGCCTGGAATAGGCAATGGCGTATACAATCCTGTGTTCTGGCTATGTCCCTTTGCTAATTGACACACCTTACACTTAGCCACAAAACGTTGTACGTCTCATCGCATTCTTGGCCAAAAATAAAAATGACTAAGTTTCTCCAAGGTCTTGTCTATACCGAAGTGTCCAGGCAAACCCCCACTGTGTTTTTCACGAATAATATTCTCCCTCATAGAACAACTGGGGATACACAATTGTCCTCCCTTAAAAAGCAATTTCTCTTGTATGTTGTAGTCCAACCAAGGACTATTTCCCCTTATCAAAGGGTTTTGGCACGCCTCATAGGCTTCTCTTAAATCTGTGTCTGTCTTATAAAGATCTCGCAAATGTTCAAAACCCAAAACCTGTACAGTGCTTTCCTGTAAAAGTAGGGCTTTTCTGCTCAATGCGTCGGCCACCTTATTTGCTTGTCCACTGATATGTTTCAGCACAAAATTAAAACTCTATAAGTACTCTACCCATTTGGCATGTTTATGATTAAGTTTGTGTTGCTGCATTACATATTGTAATGCAGAATTATCTGAACACAGCACGAACTCGTTCCCTAACAGATAATGCCTCCAGTGCCTTAGAGCCTGTACCACTGCGTAAAATTCCTTGTCATATGAGGAGTACTTCTGCCTACTCTCATTCAAATTTTCACTGAAAAATGCTACAGGTCTGTCCTCTTGACTGAGTACAGCCCCGATTGCTGTCCCACTAGCATCACAACAAACCTGAAATAATTTTTAAAAATCTAGTAGCTTGAGAATCGGTCTTTCTGTTATTTTTTTTTCAATAGCTGAAAACTTTTTTCTGCTACTTCTGTCCATCGAAAAGGTTGGCTGGCCTTTTTGATGGTCTCCAACATAGGAGCACAAATTCCACTGAAATTTTTAATAAACTTCCTGTAGAAACTTGCTAATCCATGGAAACTACGTACCTCGAACAAATTCTTCGGTGACGGCTAATTTATTATTGCGGTTACCTTTTCCGGATCCATCTTCAATTCATTTTCTGCTATCACAAATCCTGGATAAATTAACTCTTTCTGCAGAAACATACATTTCTTCAGATTTATCAATAACTTGTTTTGCTGTAGCTTTTCCAACACTTTGCGCACATGCCAGAAGTGTTCTTCTCGTGTCTTGCTAAAAATAAGAATGTCATCCAAATAAACAATTATGAGCTTCCCAATATATTCCTTTAGCATCTCATTCATGAGTCTCATGAATGTGCTAGGTGCATTGCTCAACCCGAACGACATGACCAGCCATTCATATAATCCTTCATTTGTTTTAAAAGCTGTCTTCCACTCGTCTCCCTCACGTATCTGAATCTGATGATATCCGCTTTTTAAGTCTATTTTAGAGAAGTAAGCTGCCCCACTCAAACAGTCCATCATATCATCCAAATGCGGTAACGGGAATCTGTACCGGATGGTGATTTTATTGATGGCCATGGAATCGGTGCACATCCGCCATTCTCCTCCCTTTTTGGGGGCGAGAACTGTTGGTACATCACATGGGCTCAGACTCTCTCTGATCAATCCTTTGTCCAATAGCTCCTACACCTGTTTTCTGATTTCTTCATTATCCTTGGGGCTCATTCGATAAGCTACCTTATTTGGTAAGTTGGCTCCAGGTATGAAGTCGATATGGTGACTAATACTCCGCTTGGGAGGTAACTTATCTGGCAAGTCGTCCACTACTATATCTGTAAATTCTCCCAACATTTGCTGTATTTCTATAGGTAAATCTGTGATTTCTGTATGCAATAGAACTGTCCTTGTCTTCTTAACTACAACATAACTTATTTCATTGTTCTCAACCTACCTTAAAAACTATTTTCCGCTCATTAGCAATGCCTTAGTTTCATTTATTTCAGTTGTTTCCTTCTCTTACCTGATAGGCACAAGGGTATGCCTAACGCCATCTTTTTCGAACTTATAACAGTTCAATACTCCATCGTGTCTCACTTTTGTATCATATTGCCAAGGTCTACCCAATAAGATGTGACATACGTCCATCGGCATAATGTCGCAAATGATTTTATCCTTGTATCGTCCTATCTGAAATTCAACTTCACTTTGTTCATCCACCAGCAACTGGTGCCCCTTTTGTAGCCATGAAACTGGATACGGATTGGAGTGTTTCAAACGCTTCAGTCCCAACTTCTCCACCATTTCGGTGGACACTAAATTATCCGTACTTCCGCTGTCGATTATCATTTTACAGCACTTACCCTACGATTTACAAATTGTCCTGAACAGAGCTTTCCGCTACGTCTGTTCGAAACTCTCATCAACTGTTTTCAACAACACCTTATGCAACACTAAAGCTTCTCCTGTTTCTGGGGCATTTTCTGCCTCTTGAGGGGGTGGTGCTTCTTCCTTCGGTTGCGCCACATATGCGCCTCGCTGTCCAGTTGAATCTGTTTCTGGGCACTCAAACAAGTGGTGCCCCCACTTGTGGCATCTATAGCACCGATAACTAGTTCCCCTTCCACGGCCATTTCCTCTGCCGCGTTGGAACGATCTGCCACCTCTCGTTCCATCTCCCTCTTCTTCTGTTCCTGAAGTCCTTGAACTGCTGGCTTCCTCATTGTTGCTGGAAGTTTGGCCCCTGCCATAGGACTAGCCTCTTCCTCTGGTAGACCCTCATCCTCTCCGGGCATTCTGCCTTCAGTTAAGTTCCTCCTCTGCTTTGATTGCACTCTAGTATGCCTCCTTAGTATTGTTTGGAGACAAAATGCTTATTTCATCCAAAATATCCATCCTCAGCCCACTTACATATCTGGTTGTCCTTTCTGCCGTATCCTCTGTGTATCCAGCTCGGAAATTTACTCGATAAAATTACTCTATATACTCTTTCACGGTCAGTCCCGTCTGTCTGAAATTCTGTACCTATCTATGTAACGCGATTTGATAATCTCTTGGCATAAATTTGCCCTTCAATTTAGCTACCATCCTTGTCCAAGTTTTTATCGGTGGTTTGTCCAACCTCTTTCTCTCGTTCTGGACACTGTCCCACCACAGGGCTGCGTGTCCTTTCAGCTTTGTTGCTGCAAACTTGACCCTACGGTCTTCACTAACTTCCTCGCATTCAAAATACTTGTCCATCTCGCTAATCCAATCTAACACAATGTCAATAGATAAACTGCCATCGTAAGTTGGTAGTTCTGGTTTTGGTCTGCTGTTTGAAAATAATACAAACTTCAATAACTTCACTTCTGGTGAGTCACCTTCAGGCCCATCTGCTGCCACTTCCACTTCTTCTTCACTCACATCACCCAATTCTGGATCTCTTCTCCTTCCTGCCTCTACTGCTTCTAGTCGAGCAGTAAGAACTCTAAGTTCTTCTCGTAATGCCTCATCTGCCATTCTACAAGCACCTTAGCCTCATCGTCGTCTACCAGTATCCATTTCTCCCAAACCTCTTCAACTCAAACTGCTCTGATACCACTGTGATGGGACCCAGCCCACTTGGCAATGCTTTATGCTTTATTAAACACCCGGATCGATTACGTGGCAGACAAAATATCTTTGCCCGCGGTTCTTGGTGACGGTGGTAGCTGGGATAGTAAGTGCAGAAGTTAATGGCAGTACCCTGCCTCGAATTACACCTTAACCCTAACTTTATTGTATTCTCTCGATTGTTCCTTGGGCTTTTGTTTTGCTGCCGTCGAGGGTTTGTTAGTTCTGCAATGAAACTATGGATGGGTTATATTGTGGTTTATTGGCTCTGTAAAGAAACTTTGTATGTAATATGCCATGGTTTTGCTAGCTCTGGATGCTGTCTGAAAACTTAGTTCCACCTCTGGTTGACTTGTTCGTTCGTTTTATGGAAAATTTCTTTGACTGTGGAGGTTATTCGGCCTGGTTCCGTGCTCGATTTTGGTAAGTTACTCTGCTACTTCGCTGGTTCTTGTATGCATGGGTTTCTGGTTAATTTACTTGCTTCTAGCTGTGGTTATGGTGCCTGTTGGTTGTATTTAGGCTGTGGTCTGAACTCAATCCCTCTGTTCGCTGTTAATGGCTTTCACTGTGTGATTACTGTGTGCCTTTCTGGTTCTCTGAGGTTTCTGTTCCAAATTCTGTTTGTTGGTATTTGTTTGTGGTTATCCGCCTTCTCACAATACGGCACTGGTCTTGGTTGGAAGCACAGGGCTTCTCAGGCACGCGTCCTCTGTTTAACACAGGTAAGGTAACCCTTCCATGCTGCAATTTTACTCTCCTTCTAGTTCTGCGTCTAACCCAACTCATTCCATTTCTCTACAGTTGCTCAGTTTCGTTCGCTTGACACGCTATGGTGGCTGGCCGCGCTCTCTAGGTAAGAAATCCTTTTTCGAAAGGTTAGTTCTTATAGGGTTTTGTCTCACCTGAGCTTTGCTTTCACCATACTCGTTAATGCTTCGCGTTTGGCTCCTTACAGGTCTTTATTTGTGACCTGGGCGGCGTTTCCTCCTACGCTTGGCTATTTTGGTTGTTCGTCTCCTGGGTAGGCCTAAAACTTCATTCTCTGTCTGTAATTGTTGGTTTCTGAGGACGACCCGTCTCCTGGTCTGGTTATTTAGTCACTGTATATGCTATTCGACTATGATTTCATTTCGTCGACTCTGTGTGGGATGTATGAGAGTTTTGTGTGGCCTCTGGTTGTTTGTTTGGTACAAACACTAACTCAGGGTTTTTCGATTTGGCATGGATTTTTGACCTTCAGTCATGTTCGGCTCTATTTGTATCTTTAATGGTCTCTGTCCTCCGTAATATGGCTCGGCTCTACCAATAATGTTGTAGATTTTGTTCTTCGACAATTGAAATGAAATTTGAATATAAAAGAGAGTGTATGGTTGTTTTGTTACCTCTGCATATTCGGCTTCGGTTATCGTTTGTCCTTTTGTGCATTCGAACGTTGGAAAGCTTGTAAACGTGGTTGGTTGTATTCTCGGTCATTGTTAACTGAAATTTATGAATTGGAACTATTGCTTCACTGCGTGCGTAAAATAAGTAGATGACGGTTAATTTGGTAACTTTGAATTCATTAAGATTCTGTCTATTTGATTTATATTCGACTGTGAATAATGTTTACACAGTAGCCATGACAATGTAATAAATAATGATCATACAGTAGCTCGTTAGATGGTGAAAACATAAATGAATGTTAAACAAATACTGATACAAATAATTTAGATGGACAATAGCTTCTCTGTTTTTGAATGCTTGGTCTTTTCTATTTCTTTTCCTTCTGAATTGACTCAACTTTCCTCTCCTGAACTGAACCCCATTCTGTTACATTTGTTTTGGCTTTATAGCCCTCTGTTTTCAGTTGATGCTTACAGTTAGTTTAACTGTTACAGAATATGGTTACATAATTTCTGCTTCTATCAATAGCTATACCCATTTGGTATTTCAAGACTTGTAGGAACATTTGATTGTTATTTTCCCTAATTACACGTACTACTCTCTAATTAACAATTGAGACTACAACAATCCTAAACTGAAAAATAAAAGAGGTATCTAACTTTTGCTGATTTTGTAAAATAAAATAAAAATAAAAATTATTCCCATAAGAATTTAACAGTTCATTCGATCACTAGTTGTTGAACCTGGTTGGAGTTCTTTCTGCCCAATTACGGTGAGCTGGATGCTCCTGCATCACGAGGAAATGAGTAGAGAAGAGCCGTTATAAATCTGCAATAGAAGCAAGTCAGTAGGTTCTAAGCCATGGAAGTATAGTTCTGTTTCTTTTCAGGATTTACTATGGTGTTGGATCAACATACTATATTTTTAATATGGTTGTGAATGCTTTCCTGCAGAGAGTCGAACCTGGATAAACGGGCTCAAATCATCTTCTCTTCCTCGCGAGAACGGATTGCTTTAGCAAGTTGGGCTACCAAGGCTTTCCCATCCCATTGAAAGATTCTACACAGCAAGGACCAAAATGGTTCTTGGCGTCGTTTAACTCTCTTCTATATCAATTCTTTCACCGAGAAGAAAAGAAAAAGAGTTGTGTTACCTCCCGACAATTTTATTTTATATTCATGTGTATATGTTTCAAGTAGGGCACTACCCCTCATGGATGCTTCTATGTCAAAATACATTGCTTCCCCTTTGGAGGTTGTATTGTTTGTTTGTTCTCTCATGCTTTCTTTATTCCTTAGAGTTCGTCTGAGCTGGGGAAATACCCAGAGCACAATACCTTGCATTAACGAAGTAAGCTTCTCCCACGAAGGGACGACCCCTCTGCCCAAAACAACATGCCGTGTATATTTTCTTTGAGTGGAATGAAGGTCTTCAGTGTTTCGAATCAGTCTTGCTCAATGTTTCGAATCCTCTAAAGGTTTTTAGTGTTATGGATTTAAATGGTGAATGGCGAGGGGCTTGGGCGATGAAAAAAAATCATCGGGTTGGGATGACTTGACACGGCCTGCGACTTCACCATGCGTCCTGGCTTGAACCTGTAGCCTGGCCAGGAAGGGAAAAAAAGGACAAGAAGAAATATGTAGGAGGAACCAACGCCATAGTAAATCCCAAAAGGAAACAGAACAGTGCTTCCATTGCTCAGAATATATGTAACCTATTCAGTTTCCACTTGATATTTACAATCGTCTTCCTCTACCCTCTTCTTTCAGTGAGGAAAACCAAGAAAAAATGATCCAAGAGCAAATGATTACAAGTCATTTCGAGAACCCTAAAATTTTGGATCGAACCCTATGTGCTTTTGGTCTTAGTCTCAAATGCGCTTTACGTGAGAATTTCAAAAGAATTTCGCTTTATGGTGATTTTGAGAACCCTAACATTTTGGATCAAACCCGACGTAGTTTTGGTCATAATTTGAAATCCGCTTAATAACGGTCAAGAGGAGGTAAATCCCCATATTTGCAATAAAAAAAAATCACAATGCTTATTATTTATTATTATTAATAATGATTTACATAATTTAAAAATTAGTTAATAAAATGTTAAAATTTTATTAACACACTTACAATGAAATAAATATAAAGCCTAATTTAATTTTAAAAACTTTTTATTTTTTATTTTATAATAATGAGAATAGGGTCAATCAATCAAACAAAAAAGCAAATAAAGGTAGTGTGGTCTGAGTATTTCCAAGGAAACAATCAAGCACGATAAAGCAAACAAACAAGAAAACCTGCAGAGGGGCAGCCATGTGTTTGCATGAGGAGAGGTTCCCTAATTCAATCATATACATATTAATACAACAAAAGATGACATGGAGGTAAGACAACTATTTTTATTTTCTTAATATAGGGTGTTAGAAAAAATTTACGAGGGCAAAGGATGTCAGAAATCAGTTGCTGCAACTAGCTTAGAAATAGGTTGCATAGGTTGCAGCGAAAATATTGCAACCACATAAAGAATTAATTAAAAACAAAAATTTTACTCATGGAAAAAAAGATTAAAATAAAAGATATTGTGATAAATTTACTTGTGAAAGATTAATACCATAATGTAACAAGAAACATTTTGTATTATACTTTAAAACAAGGAAATACATTCTCGTGGTAAATGGATGTGGGCGAATTTACATAGTAAATGGTTTTTTGAACTTCCAGATGTTGTGACCTGTGGGCAACAGTGGCGAAGTGAATGTTTGCCCGTACTTATTTACTAAACTTCATTAAATGCCTTAACTTCTGTGATGTGTTGTGGAATGGTCAATGTTGTACTTCTTCTCTGACTTATGTCCTTTCACCTGCAAATAAAATTGCATCCGTGCAGTCGTTGACTGGGTAAGCATGGTGTTTTCCAGTGTGTTTAAGGCAGCGGTTGGGATTATTATTTCCAACACTCCCACTTAATTACAGTTGTCGCCATTAACAATTACCAAACAATCTCTTTGATAAACAAAACTTCCACGTTCCAATGGCTTTGTGAAAATATCAACAAACTGTTCATATCACTTGCAGTGCTACAATACAATTTCATCATTGTTAATCAGCTCTCTCATAAAATGATATTTAATATCAATATGCTTGGTCCTCTTGTGAAAAACATGGTTCTTTGATAATGCAATTGTAGATGTGTTGTTGCAGAAAATAGTTGTCGTTCCCACTTGATCATGGCGAATGTTCCTCAACATCCTTGTCGTCCAAACTCCCTAACACATTGTTGTTGTTGCGAAGACATATTCAGTTTCTGTTGTTGACAATGACATTATTGGCTGCTTCTTGAAGGCCCATGAAATGGCTCTAGAGCCCAAATGAAAAATATATCCTAGTGTGCTCTTTTTGTCATCGACACTTCTTGCCCAAGCACTGTCTATGTAACCAACCAACCTGAAATCATCTATTGCTATGTACAAAATGCCATATTGTTTTGTCCCATTGATGTAGTTTAGAATCTTTTTCGCTTCTTGCTAATGCATCTCCTTGGGTGTCTCCATGAACCTCGACACGAGACTCACTGCATACATTATATCTTTCATAGTGGTGGTCAAATACATGAAACAACCTATCATACTTTTGTATAATGTCGAATTGAAATTGTTGCTGCAATATTCTTTGATTAACTTCAACTCCATGACAGTTGGGGTTGGTGTAGGCTTTTTGTTCTACATTTTAAACATCTCCAAATTTCTGCCACATACTTTGCTTGAGAGATAAAGATGCCATTTTGTGTTTTCTTCACTTCTATGCCAAAAAAAATATCTTATCAATCCCGAGTGAGTCATTTCAAATTCACTTTTCATGACTTCTTTGAAATTAGCGATGAGGAAATCATCACTACTTGTAAAAATCAAATCATCTACATATAAGACAACAATAAGAATTTTACCATTGATCTCTTTGATGTAGAGGGTAGGCTCACTGTTACACATGTTGAAACCATTGTCGAACAAGTAGGCATCTATCATTTTGTACCATGCACATGGTGCTTCGTTCAGCCCATAAAGAGCTTTCCTCAACCGATACACTTTTTCTTCTTTTCCTTCTACCTCATAACCATGCGGTTGCACAACAAACACTTCCTATTTGAGCACTCAATTCAATAACATTGATTTTACTTCCATTTGATACACTTTCCATTTGTGTTGTGTAGCACAATCGCCACAACTATACGCACTATCTCCATCTTCACAACTGGCACAAACGTCTCCACATAATCTCTTCCATGCTGCTATTTGTATCCTTTGACAACTAGCCTTGCTTTGTGCCTCTCAATCTTCTCATCGACATGACTCCTGGTCTTATAGACCCACTTCACTCCAATGACTTATTTTCCTTGCGGAAGGTTCACTAACTCCCATGTGTCTTCTTTGACTACATCTTCAAAGTGGATTGGGTCATCTACATGACAAAAAAAAGAAAATAATGAATAGAATTCAGCGCTGCTATCTACTTCATCTTGCTCATAAATTTCATTTAAATTTTAGAATTTTGGTCTTCTTGTGCTTGTTGAAGATGGGCATGACATGTCACTTGTTGTTACGCTTTGCACCGTGCTTCGAGAAGCACTTGCTCGACTCTGTGACGCTGTCCTATTATTTGTTGATGGTGTTTCCTGTTGCCTGCTTTGTTACGCTTAAATAGGAGTAGAGGGAGTCACTGTTGAGGAATTGCATGCTGTTGTTAATTCATTTTTGTCCTCATGTGTTATACATGCTTTCACATTGACTGTCTTCTTTAAACTTCTATCCCATGCTTCCTCTTCTATGAACTGTACATCTCTGTTGATTATGACCTTCTTGGTTAATGGATTGTAAAGCTTATATCCCTTGGATTCATCATTGTATCCAAAAAATATGCATTTTATCCCTTTCTGTCCAACTTCTTCCTGAGCTCATCCGAGACGTGTGCATATGCCACACATCCAAAAAATATCACGTGAGTGACATCATTCTTTCTTCCACTCCATGACTCTTCAGAAACTATGTTCTAGATGCTTTTGGTTGCACATCTATTTAAGATATATGTTGCACAAGCGATAGCTTTAGCCCAATAATAATTTGGAAAATGCTTTGCCTTCAACATACTCGTCGCCATTTCAATAATGGTCATATTCTTCCTTTCCTCCATACCATTTTGCTGAGGTGTATATCTTGTTGTAAATTTCTTGTGAATTCCACATTCCCTACAAAAACGTAGGAAATCATTTGAGATGTATTAGCCACCTGTATCGGTCCTAAGGAATTTGATTATAGTGTCCACTTTGCTTCTCAACAAGATCCATGTATTGGTGAAAACACTCAAACAATTCATTTTTCTATTTTAGGAGATAGACCCATGTCTTCCTTATGTAGTCATCTATGAAGGTCAATAGATAATGGCTGGCACCAATTGATGGTGTCTGCGTTGGTCCACATAAATCTGAATGGACAATCTTGAAAGGTGACTTTGCCCTTACTGAAATTCTTGTTGGAAATGTCTCTCTATGTCGTTTTCCCAAGATACATCCTTCACATAGGCTGTTTGATTTTTCTATGAGTGGCAAACCCTTCACCATGCCTTTCCTATGTAAGAAATTCAAACCTTCAATATTGAGATGACCAAATCTCAAATGCCATAATCAATTCTCATCTTTAACTTCTACTTTATAGTTTACTTGTGTGACAGCTACCTCCTTTCTTCCATCTTCTTGTGAGTTCATTGATAGTTGTGCTTGTGCACCTTCTTCTTTCAAAACAGATCTTATCTTTAGGGGAAACATTATATTGTTTGTCATCTGAACATTTGCAATCAACTCTCTGCTTGGAGACCTATCCAAAATTGTGCACACAACATTTTTGAAGAAGACATTGTATCCCTTTTGCATGAGCTATCCAATGCTTATGAGGTTATGATTCAGACCGGGGACAAAGTAAACATCTGATTTGTACTTCTTCTCCCCCTTTTTGTTACGATATTAACTCTTCATTTTCCCATGACAGAGACTTTGTTATTAGTCCCTAATGTCACTTCAGATTTCACATTTTCATCTAGTTTGGAAAACATTTCTACGTTCCCTAATATGTGGTTGCTACACCCTGAATGTAGATACCATATATCACTTTTTTTTTCTCGTGCTACATTACAAGCTAAAAACATGCTATCATGGTTCTGATTTTCTTTTGTGAAATTTACACTTGGGTTGTTACTAATGTCATATTGCTTCTTTCTACATTCATTTGCATAATGACTATACTTCTTACAGTAATGACATTGAACTTGACATTCATCATACCTCTGACCTTGTGGTTAATTTTTGCTTGGGCCTTGACTTGGATTTTAATTGCTTCCCCTTCCACTCGAGCTTGAAGGGCTACTTCTTCCACCTTTGTGTGGGCTTATTCCTCTTCCTTTGGTATATGATATTGTTGTGCCTCGACCTTGACCAAAGAAAACTTGTGTCTTGAAGGCATGCGCTAATGAGGAGCTTATTGCTCTATTCGGTATATGTTGATGAGAAATCAGTGATGTATGAAGTTCATCTACTCAAAATCGTGCGAGATCCTTTGTCTCTTCTATGGCCACAACAATGGCATCAAACCTTGCTGGAAAAATTCTCAAAACTTTCTCAACTATTCTCCTTTCCTCACGTGCCTCACCACAAGACCTTATTTGAGTAACCAACCCAATTACATGTGTAACGAGTCTACATTCTCAGACTCTATCATACAAAGTTTTTCAAAATCCATTCTCAACATTTGCAGTTTTGCTATCTTGACTTTTCTCATGCCTTGGTATGTTGTCTAGAGGGTGTCTCATGCTTGCTTGGACATCATCGTTGTTGCAACCCTTGGGAAAATAATATCATGAACTGGTTGGAAAATATAGAATAGGGATTTTGAATCTTGCTTCATGTTGTCCCTTAACAAATCTATTTCTTCTTGAGATAAGGCATTGTATGCAGCTACATCTGTTGGTTCTTAAAAACTATTCTCCACCAAATCCCAAATGTCTTGAGATGAAAACAAGTCCTTCATTGTTATAGCCAAATAGTCATAATTTTTTCCATTAAACTGAGGTATCTGAGGATTAGTCAAGCTTGTGCTTGATGTTTCCATTTCTCATTGAAAGAAAAATCTTTCTACGTGTTAATAAATATGCTAAAAAACAATGTGCCCTTAAAACAATTTTAACTGCTAGTAAAAATTCTTATTTTGACACTAACAAATTTTAACATGCCCCGATATCATCTTAAAAACAAATTAGGGGGGAGAGGAGTCTCACTCAGAAATTCAGTTGCGGCAAATTAAACTAGCTCAGAAATAAGTTGCCCTGAGGATATCACAACCACAGAGGGACTTAATTAAAAACAGAAATTTTGCACAGCAAAATAGAGGAAAACAAAAGAGCTTGCAGTAAATCTACTTGTGAAAGATTAATACCATAAGGCAACAAGCCACACTTTATATTATATGTTAAAACATAAGGAAATACATTCACTTGGTAAATTGAGGTTGAAACTCCAAGTGAAAAACACAACAAGATCACCGAGATTTATGCATTATTGAGGTTGCGGAGTGAATTTATATAAAACTGGTTTTGAGGTGCCCACCAATATTTCCTCCACGATTTTCCCCTTGGGGTGACGTTGCAGAGTAAACTTCTCTAAAACTCTGTAAAATTGGTTTTCAAGTGCCCACTAATGTTTCCTCCACGATTTTCTCTTATCGCTCTCTCTCTCTCTCCAACTCCGTAAAATTGGTTTTCACATGTCCACCAATATTTCCTCCACGATTTTCTCCTCACAGACTCTCTCTTGCTCTTTGATTTTCCCAAAAACATACAAAATGGCTTTCACATTCATATTTACCTCAACATACAAATTTGACATTAATACATGACAAAGCCAAAATTAATACGCACCAGAGGCGAATTTACATAGTAAATGGTTTTATGAACTTGCAGATGTTGTGGAGAGTGGACAATCTCGGAGTGAATGTTTGCCCATACTTCTTTAATAAACTTCATTAAATGCATTAACTTCTGTTATGTGTTGAGGAATGGTTGCACTAGTTGTTGACTAGTGAGTGTGTTTAACACGGTGGTTGGGATTATTATTTCCCACATCAGGAAAAGACCATTTTGGTCCTGGATGTGTAAAAACCACTTCAATGGCATGGGAAAGCCTAGGTGGCCCAAATTGCTAGAGCAGTCTATGGTTGCCAAAAAAAACATGATCCTAGCCCGCTTCTCTAGGTCCAACTCTCTTCAGCAAAGCAAACTAAAACCATATTATCAAAATGTGTACGAGGAACCCGTGCCATGGTAAATCGTTAAAAGAAATATAACACTACTTCCATTGTTCAGAATAGATTACAATTCATTTCTTCCATCCCTCAGAATAGGCGTCTTCCGCTGCTCAGTTCTTGCACCGAGGAAACTCAAGAGGAAATTATTACAATTCATTTCGAAAACCCTAAAATTTTGGATCGATTCATATGTGCTTTTGGACTCTAATTTAGAATCTGATAACATTATTTCTCCTAATGAATTACTTTCTGATTTTAATTTTTACTTTTGGGTTTTAAATATTGGTCAAAAAGAACAGTGCCCTAATTTTATCATATACATATTAGTAGAGCATAAGATTACATGGACGTATCATAACTCTATTACTTTTCTTCTGTGTGCAAGAATTGAGATAGAAGAGAGTTAAAGAGGGCAAGAACCATTCAGCTCCTTACTCTGTAGACACCTTCAATGAATGGAAAAGCCTTGGTGGACCAACTTGCTGGAGCAAGTTGTTGTCAACCAGCAAAGAAGATGACAGGAGCCCGCTTCTCAGCGGTCGACTCTCTGCACGAAAGCAAACCTAATCATATTATAAAAATATGACCAACGAACTAGTGCCATAGTAAATCTTGAAAAGAAATAGAACAATGGTTCCATTACTCGGAATAAATGTAACCTATTCAGTTTCCACACGTGATTTTTAGCTATCTTGCACTACTTTGTTGTTGAAGTGAGGAGAAACCCAGAACAAATCATCAGTCCCTATGTGCTTTTGGACTCTGATTCCGATATCATTATTTTCCACATGATTTACTTTTAAAAACAATTTTTGACCACCAAATTCAAGAGGAGGTAAACCACCAAATTTTCAATGAATTTTATTTTCGCAATGTTTATTATTTAAACATTTAATAAAAATTTGAAAATAAAAAACTTAATTATTTAATAACTTTATGATGTCTACAACATCCCATATTATCAATTCCTTCTCATTACTTCTGTTAAATATTTTGTATTAATAATATAAATATAATATTTACTCAAGTGATTGATTTATTATAATAAATTGAAATTCTGGTTCAAGATTATCTTTATATACATTCTTGACTTACGATTTTTTTAACGTAAAATCTCCATCAAAACATACCACTTCCATTAAGATTTTATTTTTTCTTTCAATATTTTGAAAATAACATTGACATGTATTATTATTTTTATTGTATAAGAAAATAAATACTTTTAGTGTATGAGAAAAAAATACTAGATATAAATCAACTAATTTATATGAGATTTATTTCTATTAAATCTTAAATTAAAATCTGAAAAAATAAAAATAAAAAGTCGTCAAAAAATAAAAATCAGTTTCCCAAAAACTAAACTATCCCTAAGAAAGAAAAAAGAAAACAAAAAAAACAGCATTTTCTCTCCGTACCCGACACGCTAACATATCTCTTAGTTTGTAATTAGGTGACAAAAGGATACATTATAAAATTTGACAATCATTTCACATTTGTCATTTAAGACTTCAAGAAATATTTTGATACCTCTTGTGCAACAAATCACTATTATTAGATTCAATACTATTTTTTATTAAAAGATCATTTTAAGCTTTATAATCCTGAATGGTAATATCATTTCACATTTTTCATTTAAGATTTGAAGAAATATTTTGATACCCTCTCTCTTTGTAAAGTGCAACATCATCGCTATTATTAGATTCAATGCTATTTTTTATTAAAACATCATTTTAAGCTTTATAATCATGAATGCTAATCTATAGTTTTTTAATATGTTATTATTGTAAAAATTTCTAGAATGTCAGCATTTCATTTATATTTATATGATACGAAGTTTGTCGATAAAACTCTAACAAATTTTACAAAAACGTAAAAAAGGATGTGAACCTTTAGAAAACAAAAGTCATTCAAAATTTAGGATTTATGTCCTCTTGACCGTTATTAACTTCAAATATGGTTTACAAATTCTCACCTAAAATTGATATCAAATCATAAGGAAACCAATCCTGAGGAAACATAATGTCGGGAGTTAAAAAGTACATAAAGATTTGATTCAAAATTAGTGTTGTCGAAATTACTCGACTTGTGGTCATTTGCTAATGGATTTTCTCAGTCGAGGAAATGAGTAGAGAAGAGCCGTTATAAATCTGCAATGGAAACAACTGAGTAGGTTCTAAGCCATGGAAGTATAGTTCTGTTTCTTTCCAGGATTTACTATGGCGTTGGTTCAGCATATGTATTTTTTTAATATGGTTGAGAATGTTTTCCTTCTGAGAGTAGAACCTTGATAAACGGGCTCAGATCATCTTCTCTTCCTGGTGAGAACGGATTGCTTTAGCAAGTTGGGCTACCAAGGCTTCCTTTAACTCTCTTCTATATCCATACTTTCAACGAGAAGAAAAGAAAAAGAGTTGTGTTACCTCCCGGCAATTTTATGTTGTATTCATATGTATATGTTTGAATTAGGGCACTGCCCCTCATGGATGCTTTCTGTCAAAATACATTGCTTCTCCTTTGAAGGTTGTTTTGTTTGTTTCTTCTATCATGCTTTCTTTATTCCTTAGAGTTCGTCTGAGCTGGGGAAATACTCAGAGCACAATACCTTGCATTAACGGAGTAAGCTTCTCCCACGGAGGGACGACCCCTCTGCCCAAAACAACATGCCATGTATATTCTTATTTGAGTGGAATGAAGGTTAAGTGTTTCGAATCAGTCCTGCTCAGTGTTTCGAATCCTCTGAAGGTTTTTAGTGTTATGGATTTTAATGGTGAATGGCGGGGGGCGGGGGGCGTGGGCGATGAAAAAAACTCAACGGGTTGGGATGACTCCACATGGCCTGCGACTTCACCATGCGTCCTGGCTTGAACCTGTAGCTTCGCCAGGAAGGGAAAAAAAGGATAACAAGAATTATGCAGGTGGAACCAACGCTATAGTAAATCCCAAAAAGAAATGATCCAAGAGGAAATGATTACAAGTCATTTCGAGAACCCTAAAATTTTGGATCCAACCCTATGTGCTTTTGGTCTTAGTTTCAAATGCCCTTTAGGTGAGAATTTCAAAAGAATTTCGCTTTATGGTGATTTCGAGAACCCTAAAATTTTGGATCGAACCCGATGTGGTTTTGGTCGTAGTTTGAAATCTGCTTAATAACGGTCAAGGGGAGGTAAATCCCCATATTTGCAATAAAAAAAAATCACAATGCTTATTATTCATTATTATTAATAATGATTTACATAATTTTAAAATTAGTTAATAAGATGTTAAAATTTTATTAACACAGTTACAATGAAGTAAATATAAAGCCTAATTTAACTTTAAAAGCTTTTTATTTTTAGTTTTATAAGAATAATAACAGGATGAATCGTAGGTTATTAATCATGATTATAAAAGCTACCTTGGGTGAATGTTGGGAAGCCTTTTTCAGCTTGTAATGAAAATCGATATAGTAAATAAAGGTGTAGGTTGGCCCCAAAATGACACAATGCATAGTTGTTCATATACCATAGCTGGGAAAACATGAAATCGAGATTGCGAGAGTTTGTGGAGTATCTTCGTATTTCATAAGAAGGACAATAAATCCAAATATCTACTTGCAATGGAATTTTAAGGAGAATTTTAAGGGTCATACTAGACATTTATGGTGAATAGAGGGAATAATATAGCTTGTGATAGGATATTGACGTTAAATATTCCATGTTAGTTGGAGAATGCATGAGTTTATTTCGTTGTCTATGGACCATTATCAACTTTTGTGGAGTCACTTGTCTTGACATGCTCACTAATGGGGTTTGTTGTAGCGGCTACAACTATTTTTGAAAAACTTATCTTTGCTTTGTTTTAGAGCCTTTTTCCTCAAAATCCTAGCAACATGTCTTGCACTGCTAAGGTACATGTGTTTTTATTTGAAGTTATCTTTGTGTTTGTTAACTTGCTTTGTTGACCAACCACAAGATGACCCCGTGAGTTAATTCACATCCAGTTCTTGCACTATCTTGGAAAATTATGCAATCATAGAGGGCAACCATTGTTGCTCTTAGGAATTACATAGAGTAGCTCGACAGTTAGCCCTACTCTTCAGAAATGCGCAGAGCAGTCCAATAGACAACCTTTCTTAGAGAAACTGCGCAGAAAATCCAGACATTAGGCTTCAACTCAGGAATTGTGTAAACCGACCTGACAACTTGTTTTCAGAAGGGAAATTGCACAGAGCATCGAAGGCAGCTCGAGCCACTTAGGCTCGGAATTGCGTGGAATCATTCCTTCAGTTGTTGCTCGATGCACGTCTTAGCAAGTATCTCGGTTCTCTTTTGAATTGCACAATTCCTCCTTGCATGTATGACAACCTTTCCAATAAAAAAATGAAAAGAATTGCTAAAAAATAGAGGCCTATTTTTAGCATTGGGGTTTACACTCATCTAGATTTTTGAAATTTATCGCCACTTGTCACTTTTTCTTAGATTTTTGGCATGCCCATTTTAAACCTTGAATATACCAAATCTATTTAAATGATGCCCGAGATCTCATTCTACACATTAAATCTTGGAGCTTTGGCATTACCAAGTCATCAAGGAATCTTTGGCACAGTCGGCACAACTTTTCTGGGTAAGTTTTTCTTTTTAAGTCTTTTGCTATTTTTTCTATTGCTTTTACTTCCTTAGCATGTGTGAATGATGTTTTGCATGTTTTACTGAATGATCGTTGTCATTTTAGTTTGTTTTAACTTATAGAATTGTTGTTTCAAGATTTTCATTGTCTTTCTTAAGCTTCACATAAATAACACTTTTTTTGCAATAATAGTTGTCGTTGAGGCGAATCTCCCCATGAGCTTCATTGTTCATCCGTTTTCCTGATTCCTACGTTGGTCTTTATTGCGTTGATGATAATTCACTCCTATTTGCACTGTCCTTCACTCATCCATTCATATTTACTCGTTTTCAAGTTGCCCTTGGACAGATATGGGTTGTCTTGGCTTAGATCTTGCTTTGCCTGGCATGCACTGTGCATTCCATGACATCAAGGCTCTGCCTTGGCTCAACAATTGTGTAGTGGCTGCCTCACACTCACCTCTAGCTATGCTTTGCGCTATTCTTAGGCACAGTGCCTAGTCTTTCCCATTTGGATTGTGCAGTTTTGGTCCACAGTCAAGCTAGCTGATTGTGCTATGCGTAGTCCGAGTTAGAAACAGGTCTCACTGGCGGCTAAGACTGTGCAATATACAATTCCAGATGAAAGTCTCCCAAACTATGAGAGTCACTACTATGAAATCTTTCCCAACAGTCACCCAGCTTGTTGTATGATCAATCCTTCAATCACTTTGTGTTTTTAAGTTGACATTTAGTTGTCGTGAGTGTGTGCTCTATCTCTAGGTAAATCAATTGTTGAGCACCCTCTGAGCATTACAGGCATCGTGGTTTCCAGGAGAGCTGGTTCAAAGGACATAGTAGAGAGCAACAATGGAGAAGTAGTTGAACATGTGCCAATGAACTTTCCCATCTATGCAAACACGCAGTTATTCGTAGAGAGGGACATGAAGATCACATGGACAGAAATAAAGGACATATTTACAAGTAGTTTTAAGGAAGATCTAGAAGATCAACAAGTCTATGTCAACATTCACAAGTAAGGCTTGCACATGGTTGCATGTAGTTACCCCACCATCCCGTGTGAGGATATCATTCACTAGGTTGTCTCACATGGCGAACCTAAGACGATGACATTGAGCAATACTAGTGGAACACAACTTGCCACCTTCATGTCATAATACTACCATCAGATCTATCATTTTTCGCAACAAGTGAACTACATGGATGCACTATTCTTCACTCAGAACAGTAATGTAAACTCTAGAGATATCATGAAGCGTTGGGTAAAAGAGGCATCAAATTTCAGGATGACACCCAATCACCTCTACAAGATTAAGTTACTCAGGAAGGATTACCAACTCCTGGTCATCTTTGCATGTCACTTGTATGGCTAAGGGAACACAAAGACCTTCCCATAGAGTTAGGTTGTTATATTAGATTAGTTGGAAAATGAAGGAAGGCCTTTCAACTAGTCGGACATGTTGGCTCTTTAGCTGAAAGTTAATGTGTCAAATTCTTGGAATCTTTCTAAGGATGGACAAGAAAGACTCTATATGTTCACATACCTGCTCTGTTACAGGTCAATCCGGCACATCAACCTCAGCTTCCACATCCATATTATTAGGGTCCATCAACCCCTAATTCAGTTGTTTTCATTCTCTAATGAAGTTAATCTACATCATGTTTGCCTCCCAAGAATTTCATGTCACCATTCATCCAAAAAGTGTCCCTAAGGAGATCAGCGCAGGGAGCCTTCTATCAAGCTTCAATGAATTGCAGGAACTACATTGTTTGGGTGCTATGCATCACACCTAGCTTTTACTTCACCCACGTTGAGCGAGATTCATCGACTTTTTCAAATGAATCCATTGGATTCCTCATCCATTGGATGCTTCTAGAAGTTTCCAGATGGATGGAGCTTACTTTTGGATGAGGAAGAGGATGGATGAACCTTAATCCATTATCCCTTCCTATATGGAACCACTTTCCAATTATGGCAAAGCTTTCATGAGGGCCATTAATGGTTTAACCTCCTCCATTCAGCTATACATTGACTAAGCATTCAAAGGCTGGTCTAGGTTGGAATTTCTTGAGCTAAGGAAATGTTGCTTGAATGAGATTAGTAAGAGTATTGTAATGATGTTGAAATGTTGCTTCATGAGGAGATAAGGGTTTGAAGCTGGAAGGACGACATTGAATTGAGCATGCATCTACATGGGTTGTAATATTTCCTTCTATTAATAAAGAATTCTAAGCTTTTTCCATTCATGTGTTTATGTGATGTATATCATATTCATGATTCTATGATATGTTTAGTTAACATATCGTCATTATTGTATGCTTTGATGGGTTTCTGTCTCGGCTTGTGTGCAGGTACTTTCCAAGCGAGTTAAGTACTGAAAGGAGTGGCGAAATCAATCAAAGGAGAGAGGGATCGAGTGAAATTTACAGGTTGGTATCTTTTTCCTTCTTTCTCTTATCTGTTAACTATAGGAAAAGTGATGAATTACTTTGTTTCTAGACTATCTACTAGTTCTAGAGGGTTAGGCGTTTGAAGAACACTAAATCTTCCCAAAACAAATTGGCGACTCCACTGGGGAGAAATCCTATTCCTTATAGTAGCTTATCAATCTCTTAAAGCACTTTGACATACTGTACTTCCTGTCATTTATTGAATTCAAGTCTAAATTCACTAAAAATTGAATTATATTTAAGCATAAAATTGCCTTTAGTAATCATCGCACTTCTTTGAATGACACAGTACAATTCAGTTCACTTCCCGCATAGATCCAGTTCAATGCATCGCACTATCTCTAACTGCTACATGTGATGATCCCTTTAGGGTCATTTTTCTCATCTAGGAGTTGAAAATTTTTGTCAATTTTCATTACTTTGAATTGCTTGTTGAATGTAAATGATATCTTATCTTTGAAAACAATTTTTTCATCTCCTTAGCCAGCGAGCCCTACTTTGATTGGATTGATTAATGTTTCTTCAATGTTTTCTTTGTCATTATTAGTCTATAGTCAAAGTTATAATATAGTTGATCGATTGTTTTGTTGATAGAAAAGTGTCATAAAATCATCATTTTCTTCGTAAAAATGAAGTGTCGTAAAGTCTTCCTTCATAAATAATCGATTGATTTATTTGTGCATTTGATTTGTATTTTAATTTAAAGTTTCAAAAATCTTAATTTATTTAAAATCGAAAGTGTCATATAGTCTTCTTTCCCTTTTAAAATAAATTGTCGCAAAATATCATTTTTTTATTAAAAGAGTTATGGATTGTTTGTGCATTAGATTTTCTTATTGCATCATTCACATGAAGAGAAACTGAAAAGAAAAGCATGCATTGTGCATA
Organism: Pinus taeda; assembly: GCA_000404065.3. Classification (NCBI taxonomy): domain Eukaryota; kingdom Viridiplantae; phylum Streptophyta; class Pinopsida; order Pinales; family Pinaceae; genus Pinus; species Pinus taeda. The sequence goes on along the minus strand of APFE030103990.1, from coordinate 9,100 downwards.
TTAAAGTTTGTGAATGCTTGAAAGGAATGGTTTAGGGAAATTTGTGCTCTTTGTTGCCTGTTCAAAAAGAACTTGTATGCTCTATCCCTCATAGCTAGGATTTTCAATGCTAAAATTAAAAGGAAAGAGTGCTTCTCATTCTAGTTAAATTTTTACGAATTTCGAAATACATCACAAGGTGAACCATGAAAGGAAAATTTTAAGAAAGATAAAGTTAAAATTTAAATCAATTAATCTAATAACGCATTGGAACTTAACGAAAAACATCTAGAGGTCTAGGCTACAGACATGTTCCAGCATCTTTAAACCTATTGGATGTCGTTTTCACTCAGGTTGGGTGATTCCTCGTCTCTGATTCGATAAGTGCTAGTACAGACTTGTGCTCCCTGTACCATCGAGCATATAGTGGGAGACCCCAATAGGTTGAAATCCTTTATCCATAGGAAGTTGATTTTCCTGCCTTACCGATCGCAATGCATCAAAAGCAACATTAGGGAAGATTGTCTCCCATACGTTAAATCCTTGGTAATTTCTTTTTCATTTATCATCAAGGTGTATATTGCAGTTTTTCGATTTGTTTGGTAAACCCTCTTGTCTAGAATCTCCAGAGCAGTCACTTTTGCTCCTTTTCTACCCTTTAAAAGTAAAAGGATCATCCGAGCTCTTGTCCTTTCTTTCTCATTAAACATAACAAACAACTAGAGTAATCTTTTGCTTTTTCTCGAGTCTTTAAAAATGAAAAAGGAAAGTTTTGTTTCAGTGTCGTAAAAATTAATTGACTGCGGATAACATCCTCCACGCTTGTTTTTTAGTTGATCTTAGGTTGAAACATATGGTGAAAAATCCAGAGTCCACGAATAAAGGAATCCCTTTTGATGGGAATCCTAGTCCTTTTCCTCCATTTGGAAATATTGTTGCTCCATATATGCTTACATTGTCCCTTCCAAGATTTACCATTGGCTTGCCAGTACGATTGCTTTCAACCTCCTTGGTTCAAAATGTTGTGGCTTATCCACAATCAAGTACACCTCCAAATGGACAAAATCAACCTCCAGTTGATCCGAAGGTCAACCCTTTGCCTTCTTCCTCGGTCATTTCTTTCTCCCCTTCTTCCTCTTCACCAGGTGAAAGTATTTCTTCTAGTAACTAGGTGGCTAACAAGAAGAAGAAAGGGAAGAAGAAGAAGAAGCAAGTTCAGCAGAGGGAAAACCACGCAACCATTGTCTTGAATGCAACATTAGATGAGAAACCATCCGTCAAGCCTCACAAAGTTCGATGTCCATGGAAACTTTGTGCGGGAGACCATCTTTTTCGTAATTGTCATGATATTCCTTGGATCTTAGAAGAATGGTCTTCTCGTTCACATCATCTCATGTCATCAACTTCTAGAGATCATGTTAGTGACACACCATCAACTAGTTGTAGTAAATATCATGGAAAGAAGGGGAAAGTTAAGTTTCCATGTAGGTTATGTGAAGGGAATCATCCCATTCACCTTTGTCCCTATCTGGATGAAGCCAAAAAAGTGTTGGATAACAGTCCTACTTCACCGCAGTGACTTCCATCTGGTTACAGGAAACTCTCCCTAAATCCCTCACTATTTGATGAATTGATTGGCTCAAATCAACCATTGGTCAAACCCATTCTCTCTGAAAGTAAATCCTCTCAGTCTATACCTAACCCAAGTCAATAGGTCGAGGTAACAGTTGACCTGATTACACCTTCATTAAATCATACCTTTCCCGAAGAGAGTGAAAATGATACCACTCAGGTTCTTTTTGTTTCGTTAGATTCTAATGAGCTTGGGGGCAATCCACCTATTCCATCAAGACATGAGGAAAATCCTCCATTTCTCATAACTCAAGGGGTTAATTCTGCCATTTCTATAGTACCCCCTACAAGTAGTTTAGTCACTTCCTTTGATTGGAATCGACTGGCAGGATTCCGTCGTCCTTCGTATGTGCCTTTCTAGATCATAGTACAAGTTTTTAATATGATTGTATCTGGAACTATTATAGATGAGGGTGCATCAGTAAGAATCCTTTCCTCAACTACTTGGCAAGCGCTTGGTTCGCCACCACTTGTGGTTGTTACACAGAATCTGTTGGCTTTTAACAAAGGAACGAGTCGACCATTAGGGATCCTCCCTCGGTTACCCATTACTTTTGGAGGAAAAACTACTTATTTGAATGTGATGATAGTCCCAGGACCTTTAGATTAAAATTCACTTCTTGGGTGAGATTATGTTTATGACATGGGAGTTATTGCTTCAACACTCTTTCGAGTGATTTCTTTCCTGCATCAAGGCAGAATTGTCACCGTTGACCAGCTTTCATTTATTTGTCCAAATATGGCTCCTATTCAACCATCTTCCCTAAATGGTCCTTTTATACCAATGGTTTCATCGCCACCATGGGTTAATTATGTGGCAACTTGTTCCATACCTACATCATTTAACGATCAATTCACTGATGTTGTACATCATGTACTAGGGGCATTGGAGCCAGATCTCTCCTTCATGACCACTTATGAGTTGTGACAGGGTCTCTAAGGATAGTTCTTTTACTATGTCAACCTCGTTAAAACATGAAATAGCTTCCGAGGATAGTTCGTTGTCTTGTGTCAACCTCGTTAAAAAATGAAACCAAGGAAACTGAGGATAGTTCATTGTCTTGTGTCAACCTTGTTAGAAAAACAAACAAGGAATATAAGGATAGTTCTTTTACTGTGTCAACCTGGTTAAAAAATGAAATAGGTCCATGAGGACAGTTCTTTTACTATGTCAACCTCGTTAAAATAATGAAACATTCCAATGAGCATAGTTCCTTGTCTTGTGTTAACCTCGTTAAAAAATGAAACCAAGGATATGAGGATAGTTCTTTTACTATGTCAACCTCGTTGAAAAATGAAATAGGTCCATGAGCCTAGTTCTTTATCTTGTGTCAAGCTCATTAAAAAATGAAACAAGGAATGTGAGTAGAGTTCCTTGTCTTGTGTCAAGCTCATTAAACAATGAAACAAGGTCCCCTCAAGCAAAGTTCGAAGTCGAGTCTTTAAGTAGATCTCGTAAAATCCCAGTCGAGTCTTTCACTTGATCTCGTAAAAGAACCTTCATTCCATCTACTTGATAGCCATGAGTAGTCTACTTAGGTGAATGTAATGAAGCTTGGGGGGCATGCACCTAGTGGTAAAGTTAAGATTCCTTGTAGGTTATGAGAAAAATGACCCCATTCACCTTTGTCTATTTGGACGAAGCGAAAAAGGTGTTGGATAACCATCCTGCTTCAACGCATCGACTTCCATCTGGTTAGAGGAGATTTTCCCTTTCATCATGCTAGGGGCATGTAAACTGAATCCAAGCATAGCTTTTCATTTTAAGCTTGTGTAAAAATGAAACTGAATCCAAGCATGGTTTTTCATTTCAAACCTGTGTAAACATGAAACTGAATCCAAGCATAGTTCCCTATGGTTCAAGCTTATGTAAGAATGAACCCATTTCCATTTTTAACCTTGGTGATTTCCATTCTATCAGCCTTTTTGTCAGATGAGCCTTGGTTTTTTTTATCCCAACGCCACCATCCCTTTGGCCGATCATATGCTTTCACTTGGTTGTTTTACCTTTTTTGAGGAACAATTGCAATGAGTGGTCTTATAAGCCAGCCTCTTCACATAAATCAAGATGTTTTGAGAAGTTCCAACTCGTTCCTCAAAACGGAGTCCTCTTTAAGCTCTTTTCAGACTCTCTAAATATGAAAAGATTGTCGAGCACTTGCCTTTTCCAGCTCATTAAATGATTGGAAATGATATCTCTCCTGTATTATTTTATGCTCTTTCGGACTTGAGAGATTATTTTACGAAAAACATCTTTTGGTGTCTCATTTTAGTCCCTTTTTAGACTCTCTAAATGTGAAAAGGACCGAGTTATCTTTATCGTTAAACTTGTTAAAAACATTAAATAGTGACAAACTTGTCCATCTCGAAAAGACTGAGTTTCACCTTTGCTAGACTTGTTAAAACATGAAATAGTGATGGATTCACCCAAAGGGTGAAATTATACAATAAGCATATGTTATCCTCCTCAAGCTTGATAAAGAATAAAGAGGTATTGGTCAGAAATGTCTGGGGAAAATGGAAAAAGCTAGGAACACTTTATGGTAGCAGGTCACTCTTGAACGTGACACTTTCACATCATCACGTGACTATGTGGGTTGGTTCATTCAACTTGATGGTTATCATACTATTGGTCTATCATACCATCCATCACTTTGTTTTGGGTCATTGCTACCAAGTCACTTCAGTATCGCCGATATGTTCAAGATAAGTCATTCAGTTCAAAACTTCATCCTTTAGAATAATGTACACCTTCATTTTCATGCCCACTATTCCTGAACCTTGTGTTGTTAGTTGATATTTCATCTCCAAAATCATTTACCTCATTTCGTGTTGTTGATGTGGGATACATCAAGGCCCTCCTGCGACGAGTCACTTCTTGTCGACATCAGCACATCATCCAAGAAGTTGACTTAGAAACACCCCTTCAGTACCGTGAAGCTTGCATACATCAATGGAAGGTTTCTCACTACTGGCAATAGGTTGACATTACTGGCCTTCGACCAAAAGGCTTCGTATGGTGTTCGGCATCAAATCATTTATTCACACCTTGTGAAATGTACTGCAGTACCTTGAGGATCATTATCATTATTGGTGATTCCTCTCACGTCTATTAACGACTTACATCATTGGCTGGTAATCAGACAATGCCTCTCCATGTTCGACCTTGGATCATCTATTCACATGGTCAGACTTGTACATTGAGTGAAATATTGGACGAGATTGAAGACCTCGGATCTAGTCTCATGTATTCAGGCTGCGATATATTTTTCAGGAGTACTATATCAAATGTGCAAAGGCCTTACATTCATGGTCATCCATTCATGGGTCTATATTTGTAGATGACTATATTTGTACATGTAATGAAAGTTTATTAGCTAAGCATGGGTATGCCTTCCCTCAGCTAGTTCATGAGAAAAATCAAAGTATCATGATATTTGTATTGTAACTGATGCAGGTCACCTTCCACCTCGAAACCTTCTCTCCAAGTAGTAAAACATCTCACTCGACATGTTTATTTTCAACTTCATGCTTTAAGCAGCAATTGCTACAAGTCAATTTGGGCACATCAATCCCAGATTCCAGATTTGTGTTATTAGGGTCCATCAACCCCTAATTCAGTTGTTTTCATTCGCTAATGAAGTTAACCTACATCATATTGCATTGCAGGACTACATTGTCTCGGTGTTATGCATCACACCTAGCCTTTGTTTCACATGCGCTGAGCAAGATTCGTAGAATTTTTGAAATGAATCCATTGGATTCCTCATACAATGGATGCTTTTGGAAGTTTTCAAAAGGATGGAGCTCGCTTTTGGATGAGGAAGAGGATGAATGAACCTTAATCCATTATCCCTTCCTCCATGTAACCACTTCCTAATTATGGCAAAGCATTCATGAGGGCCATTAATGGTTTGACCTCCTCCATTTAGCTATAAATTCACCAAGCATTCAAAGGTTTGTCTAGGTTGGAATTTCTTGAGCTAAGAAATGTTGTTTGAATGAGATTAGTAAGAGTATTGTAATGATGTTGAAATGTTGCTTCACGAGGAGAGAAGAGTTTGAAGCTGGAAGGATGACACTGAATCGAGCATGCATCTACATGGGTTGTAATCTTTCCTTCTATTAATAAATAATTCTAAGCTTTTTCCATTCATGTCTTTATATGATGTATATCATATTCTTGATTCTTTGATATGTTTAGTTAATAGATCATCATTATTGTATGTTTGATGGGTTTCTATCTTGGCTTATGGGCAGGTACTTTCCAAGTGAGTTAAGTACTGAAATGAGTGGCAAAATCGGAATAATGGCTTCGAAACTAGGTTCAATATTTAAAATTTTGTTGTGTTTCTCCAAGATTTATTAGTTTTAAACATCGAGTTAAATGACATCATCTCCTCTCGAACCAGAAATCAAGATTTAAAATTTCGTCCTCTTTCGACATTTAATTTCCTGTAAGACATCTTTGACCTTACGTGATGTGATTTCGTCGTATTCTGCTAATGAATATTATATTTAATTCCTACAACGCTGGCGCTATCTCTATTTATACTTTCACCTCCGCTCGTTCCATTCGCCATCTCATCTCATTTCGTGCTTCTATTTTCTATTTTTTTTTTTTTTCTGATATCGATGGCGGATTCAGAGCTCGTATTATTGTTGGGCATTTAAATCTTCGCCCTCTTCCTCCTCTCTCGTGTAGAGAATGATCATGCCTCTCCAAACCCGAAGGCAACATCGACACTGTCACTGGGTAAAACACAATTGGATCGTTGGTCGCTATGCAACCTGAAACCGTAAAATAAAATAAACAATGTCTGAACAAAATCCAGTTACACTATAAAAACAAAACATATTAATTAGATAATTTGTCACTAATTGTAAAGTTGTTTGATGTGTGTGTTTAGGTAGGTAGTGCCGCTGAGGAAGGGTCAATATGTGAGCGCGCCAGATTGTTGGTGCTGCAAAATCTGCAGGTAGAAAACCTATCCGCGCTATCACTAAATCACCCACCGGCGCTATCACTAAAGAAGGTAGAGAACCCGCCGGCGCTATCACTAAATCACTGGATGGTGCTGCACCGAGGACGCTGCCGATGGTGTTGCACCGACGAGGGATGTTGGTACATCGGATGCTGCTGTTAGATGAAATAATACCATTTACCGTTTATGCTTGCTTGTTTACTGTTCGCTTGGGAGCTAAGCTATAACATGCATTTTCTACTGTGATGACAGATTGGTTGGTTAAACGATTCCGTGTGTATTTTAATAAGCTTCTTTTGATAATGGTTTAATAAACTTTTACGAGTTTATTTGTGATTTTTGTAAATAATTCTGAATATTTTTTTTTTATTGTTTTTATTTAGATTCAAGATTACTCACCAGAAGAATGTCAAATGTCAAGTCACATTAAAATATTAATATAAATTTTCATTATTTGTGTGATTTCTTAATAGGAAATACATGTTTTTAACTATTAAAATACTGAACCTCTATAAGGTTTGCTGGTAAAAACTTGTTTATATTTGCTTACAAATTATAAAACTTGGATAATGATGCAGATTCTATTATGACATGCTTTTGGCCATTATTTGATAAAAAGATCGACCATTCTCCTGAGAAAGGAGGTTTCAGTAAATAGCCAAATACTATGTTTATTATTAAAAGAGAAGCAACGTTACTTGTTTATTACCAATGTTATTTAAGTATAAGCGTTGTAGAATGACATTTGTGGACATAATATTTGGTATTAATTAATGGTGTAATATGAGCCTTAAAGAATTTTTTTTATGTACAAAATTTTTTAGATTGCAAAATATCAAATTATTTTCATTGTTTAAATTGTATTTTTGAATACTAAATAAAATATATATAAGATTAAATAGATTTTTTAACCAAGGTAGGCCCAATAACTATTTACAAAGACATAAGATCAAAACAATAATTAATTTCTCATTAGATAATTGATAGTAACTAAAAAAATATGTGTGTTATGGTAAATGGGTGTATATGTATATTTATAAATTTTATTAATAAGACAAGAAAAATTAAAATAGTATTTTATTATTATTATATTTTTAAGTATGTGTCAATATTAATTAGTATTAAAATATTTTATAACAATTTATATTAAATTTTTTATATATAATATTAAAATATGTTATATTAACAATTTCTTTTTTATCTATATATATGATTTTCATATGGAGATCAATTAATTAACATAGATCTTTAAATAGTTTATTGAAATATCTTGTTAAAATATTTTTGAAAACTAAAAAATTTGAACATATTTTTTTATACTTAAAAATCCTATCACACTAAAATGTAGAATAAACCTCTTGACTCAATTATGAACATCTTGACTTCATTATTATCAAACTTGTTTTTAATAATTTTTTTTTTTTTCAAATATTCAAACAATTTTAAAATCAAAATTCCATGAAAAAACATTAAAAAACACTGTGATAATACAAATGACAATAATCAAGAGTGTGAGGGTACTAAATCAAAAAGAGATAAGGAAGCAACATTTTCAAAACTTTCATAACGCAAATAAGAAGGGGACTAAATAAAAGAGAGGTAAGGAAGCAATTTTGCAAAAATAAAAAATTGCAAACAAATAAATCTTTTCCATTTTATTTTTTAAAATTTAATCACATAGCTGAAAAACAAATAACTTTTTATTATTTTTAATTTGAAAGGAGAATAAACGATATGCTGGGCGAAAATATTAAAAATTTTGAAACAAAAACACTACTCATTGTGTGTTATCGTAAATGGGTGTATATGTATATTTAGAAATTTTATTAATAAGATGAGAAGAATTAAAATAGTTTTTTATTATTAATATATTTTTAAGTATGTGTCAATATTAATTAGTATTAAAATATTTTATACAACTTATATATTATATATATATATAATATTAAAATATGTTATATTAACAATTTCTTTTTTATCTATATATATGATTTTCATATGGAGATCAATTAATTAACATAGATCTTTAAATAGTTTATTGAAATATCTTGTTAAAATATTTTTGAAAACTAAAAAATTTGAACATATTTTTTTATACTTAAAAATCCTATCACACTAAAATGTAGAATAAACCTCTTGACTCAATTATGAACATCTTGACTTCATTATTATCAAACTTGTTTTTAATAAATTATTTTTTTTTTCAAATATTCAAACAATTTTAAAATCAAAATTCCATGAAAAAACATTAAAAAACACTGTGATAATACAAATGACAATAATCAAGAGTGTGAGGGTACTAAATCAAAAAGAGATAAGGAAGCAACATTTTCAAAACTTTCATAATGCAAATAAGAAGGGGACTAAATAAAAGAGAGGTAAGGAAGCAATTTTGCAAAAATAAAAAATTCCAAACAAACAAATCTTTTCCATTTTATTTTTTAAAATTTAATCACATAGCTGAAAAACAAATAACTTTTTATTATTTTTAATTTGAAAGGAGA
>APFE030103983.1:1731-96197 GCA_000404065.3 Pinus taeda | reverse complement strand
CCACTCCTCCTTGCCACCGCACCCCTCGTTCCCTCCCTCTGACGCCACCCCGCCCTCCCTCTCATCCCACCCAACCGGCCCTTCGTCCTCGCCCACCGAACCCGACCCCACCCCACACCTCCATCCTTCTCACCCCAACTCGCCCTCCGTCCTTGCCCACCCCGTGGCCCAACCAGCCTGGGGTAGCGAGGGCTCGGTACGTGCAGCGCCCTCTCCACTCACCCCATGTCCCAATTGGCCTTGGAATTGGCCCCTCGCCAACTAGGGTCGCTTGGGCCGCGAGGTGGGCAAGGAGGGAGCTGCGTGCCTTGGTCAGTTGGGTCGCGGGGTGGCCGGGGAAGGAGTTGGGTGCAGCTGCCTCCCCGCCACCCCATGGCCCAACCGACCCTGAATGGCGAGGGGTCAATTCCTTGGTCGGTTGGGTTGCGAGTTGCAACTCCCTCGCCACCCACACCATGGCCCAAACGACGTTGGATGGCGAGGGGTCGATTCCCAGAATTGATCCCTTGCCACCTTGGGTCAGTTGGGCTATGGGGTGTGCCAGAGCGAGTTGTGTGCAGCTCCCTCTGGCACACCTCGCGGCCCAACTGACCCGAGGTGGCAAGGGGCCGATTCGTGGGCGGGGAGAGAAGGTGGAGAGAGAGTTGCACATAACTCCCTCCCCGCCCACCCCGCAACCCAACTAGCCCAGGGTGGCAAGGGGCTTATTCTAAGGCCGATTCATGGGAGGGAAGGGAAGGTGGGGAGAGAGTTGCACGCAGCTCCCTCCCCACCCACCCCATGGCCCAACTGGCCCAGGGTGGTGAGGGGCCAATTCCGGGAATCGACCCCTCCCTTAGCCAGTTAGGCCGCAGGGTGGGCCGAATCAGCCCCTCACCACCTGGGGCTAGTTGGGCCGCGGGGTGGGTGGAGAGGGAGGGTTGGGTGGGTAGGCCAAGCAGAAGGGCGGGGTGGCGTCAGAGGGAGGAAAGGAGGGGTGGTGTCATGCCCCTACCTTGGCAGTACTCTTCCAACTACACGATGGGGGGTGCGGCACCACAACCCACTTTCTTTTTAACAATACTTATGGATGTGGACTACGCCTACTTTCTATACTTGGTTTATTTTTCAACTTTACCAAGTACTTATCTTTCATTAACACAGCGAAAACATTCACATTACATTCATCATCATTATCATTATCGTTTTAACCATAAAGTGCACAGTGGATATAAACCGGGAGGGGCAACTCCCTGCAATATGAGTCTACCCAAACAATAATGATAATCTTCAGTTTTTACATGTAAATAGACAATGGAGAGAAACGCCCAAATTTCATCTCATAAACCTGCAATTTTCACTTGGTCTGCACCACCATGTAGTCTCGTCCTCGTTGTTCAGAAATTGCGTGCCCATCATTCAGTTGCCCGTGCAGCTTTGTGGGTTGTGTTGCCCACCCAACGCACACCCTCAACTCGCCACACCAGTCACATCGGCCTACCATGCCTGTCATTTCACCCTTTTGTTTACCTTGTTCACCGGCGCCCCAGCTCGTCGTGTCAACCCACCGCATGCACCCACCAACTTGGCGTTCACCTCACCGGAGCGCCTCACTGCCCAAGTTCGTTCACCCGCCAACTCTGTGTCGCCCGCCTGGCTAACTTGTCTCACCCGCTCTGTTCACACTTACCCGGGCGTTCGTTCAACCCGACTCGCCTACCCGACCGAGTCACCAACGTCGTCTGCTCAACCTTCACCCGAACGCTGACTCACCCACCCGAGTCACCAACATTCGCACGTTTGATTGTTAGCGTGTTTGCCCGAGATCGCCTAGTGCGCAGCTACCCCATGACCCGATCTTCGTTCAGCGTTGCCCGACCTGCAATACAACCCGCTACCCGACCTGCAATATGACTTGTCGTCTGAACCTGTGACTCACCACCCAACCTACTCCTGAACGTGTCGACTCACCCTGGGGCTCTGCCCTGCTTGCGGCCACCCAAAAACTGCCTTCTAGTTTTGCGGCTAGGGTGCTTCAGCCCCAATGCTCTGCCTGCATCTTTGCCCAAGTTTTAGACCACCAAGGGAGCTCGCACACCTACTTGCTAAGACACCTTGGAACTCCTTCACTTGAAGTTTGTTGAATGCCTCTACCACCATTTCCTCCACACTATATTTATGATGGCTTGCCTAAGTTAGGGGCTTCGGCCTATGGCCAGCCGACCCAACTTTTAATCGTTCCGCCATATTTTCACGTCGACCATGGTGAGGGGCGCCCACACCCGGGACCGCCCATCATATAAGTTCGTCATTGCTTTTTCCAACACTTGGTCAATTTTTTGAATGACTTTCACATTTCCACCATTTAGCCCAACTCGTCACACTATGCGGGCACGCCCAATTCGCCAGTCACCTCCATCTCGTCACTCGCCCGTCGTTGTGCGCCCTTCATCAAATGCACCATGACTCGAGGGCTTTACATCCTCCCCCACCTCAAGTTATTGTCATCCTCGACAATTCTCCATCTTAGAAACCACCATCGCCAAGTCAATCATCCACACAACTGTGTATATGGGTAATCTAGATGTCCACCACTCGATCCACCTCACGCCATAGATATACCACTGCTTTGCAAGGAATCATGTGTTGGTACCCCTCATGTCAATGATCAGTTGAGTAGCTAGTCCAACCATGCATTGCCTCCACAAGAAATCATGCTCCTACATCATCATGACTATCCACTGCATGCTACCTGTCAATCTGTGTCATCTCACCCCTAGATGCCTGCTCAAAATGTTGGATACTGACTACCATGAGCAGCAAACAATGAGCTTCATCTCCATGATAGTCTAAGAAGATGAGGAGGCAGCAGAGCTTGAAGGCTCTCCCTCACTGATCAAGTCAATCCACCTATCCAGATCCTCCATTTCTAATCTCTGCAAGTATGCCTCCCAATCCTCCATCTAAACATTCAGCCTCACATGCTCCTCGTCCTCATCATCCCCCACTGCCTCCAGCCTCCTAGATAGATCCAAGATGCTATCCGACAATGTCTTGATAACTTGTGACCGCTCCATAAGATTTTCCTCTGCAACAGACAACCGATTATAGACTTCTTCATCTCATTTCCCATTCTCCATGTTCATCATTGTTAGTTTATATTTGGGCTTAGTTACTCCTATGGTCAGAACACTGATACGTACATCCTCTCGTTCATCGTAAATGTATAGTTTCTTCAAATGGGGAACAACCATCGCTTCAAATTGCTTATAAACTCCATGCCTAGTACAACCTCATAGTCATCTATCCGCACTATAGTGAAATCAACTCTCCCAGTCCATTCACCAAGTATCACATCCACCTTTTCAACTACACCGATCATAGAATCTGGAGGAGAATCACTACCTTCATTTGTGCCTGCACCAGTACAAATTTCAGTGCAATCCTTCCCGCAGTATCCTTGCTCATAAAGTTGTGAGTTGCCCCACTATCCACCATAGTGAGTACAACAACACTCTCAACCTTCATTTCGACATACTCCAATCTATTTCTTTCCGGGTCTCTCCTTGAGACAGCTTCCATAGCCACTGCAGCTCCCAAAATTTGCATAACTCCTACAAAAGTTTCTTCTTTCTTCTTCGTATTGGCTTGTGCCAAGGCAACCAATTTTGGTATTGAAGGACAATTCTTCACCATATGTGGTTCCTCACAAATCCAACACTTCAACGATTTCTTCGCCTTTGACTTATCATGCAATCTCGAAGTCTCCTCTTTCGTAGGTTTATCTTTCGGTTTGTCATTCTTTTTCTTCTTCTCATCAGAACTCTCATCATAGTGTTTTACCAAACAATCCACAACAGCAAATGCCTCCTCAAGTGTCTTTATTTTTTGCCTCTTCACTTCATTCCGTGCCCAAGGTTTCAGCCCTATGATAAAGTTGAACACCTTGTCCCTTTCTGCCATGTCTGGAAGTTCCAAAACTACACTTGAGAACTCTCGCTGATATGCCTGCAGACTTCCCGTTTGCTTTATGTATTTTATCTTCATCCTTGCATCCCATGTTTCATCTTGTGGACTGAAGTGGGTTTGCAAAGCCTTCTTCATGTCATCCCACGAAGTTATGTCTTTAGCATTTCCATTGGCAATCTGATCCATCCTCCTTTGCCACCACATCTTGGCATCCTTCGTCAAGAATTAAGCAGCTACCTTCACTTTGGTTTCCTCATTGTTCATCCCCAAGTGCTCCAAGTACTGCTCCATATCCCATAGAAAGTTACCAAGTGTTTTAGCACTCCTCGTCCCGCCATAAGAATCTGGTCCTTTGACTTTCACATGAGCCACACCTCCACCTGAGTTGTGCCCAACAACCCTCTTCAAAACCGTAATCTCATTACGAGCATCATCAAGAGCTTGCTGCAATTTCAAAATTTCAGCCAGACCTTGGTCTCTTTCTTCGCCAATCTTCTTGACTTCTTCTTCTGTTTATGCATACTGCCATTTAGTATCCTTGTACCAAATCTTGAGGTCCTCAAGCTCTACTTTCACCTTCGCATAGCCTTCCTGAAATTGTATGTTCTCAGCCTTCATCGAAGCCATGTCAGAAGCGAATTCCTCCATACGATCCAATACCCTGTCAAAGAAAGCTTCACCTGCATCCTTGCTAGATTCACCTGTCACAACATGAGGTTCCTCTGCCATATCTGCCTTTTGTCTTCTTTGTGATCTTGTATAGACCATCCACCAAAGTCACATGCAAACCTGAACCACCTGCCAAGTCTTCAGACTTCTTTTCGAATCAATGCCCATAGAATGCGGATCTCTGATACCAACTATCACATTAGTGCAATTTGTATCAGCTTCTCTTCAAATCTGAATCACCAAAGCCTGCGGAATACGGAGTTCTGATACCAACTATCACGCCCCTACCCTGGCGTTACTCTTCCAACCGCACGATGGGGGGTGCAGCACCACCACCCACTTTCTTTTTAACAATACTTACAAATGTGGACTACACCTACTTTCTATACTTAGTTTATTTTTCAACTTTACCAAGTACTTATCTTTTGTTAACACAATGGAAACATTCACATTACATTCATCATCATCATCATTATCGTTTTAACCATAAAGTGCACAACGGATATAAACCAAGAGGGGAAACTCCCTGCAATATGAGTCTACCCAAACAATAATGATAATCTTAAATTTTTACATGTAAACATAAAATGGAGAGAAACCCCCAAATGTCATCTCATAAACCTGCAATTTACACTTGGTCTGCACCACTGTGCAATCTCGTCCTTTCACCGGGCAGAGGTGCCCTTCGGGCTACCTCAACTGACTCGTCATTTAGAAATCGCGTGCATGTTGTTCGGTTGCCCATGCAGCTCTGTTGGGTTGTGTCATCCACCCGGCGCACACCCTCAACTCGCCGCACCGTCCTACCGTGCCCATCGTTTCATCGTTGTGTTTACCTTCGTTCACCGGCGCCCCAGCTCGCCGTGTCAACCCACCGCATGTGCCAACCAACTCGACATTCACCTCACCTGAGCGCCTCACCGCTTGAGTTCGTTCACCTGCCAAATCTGTGTCACCTGCCCGGCTGACTCATCTCGCCTGCTCATTTCACACTTACCGGGGCGTTCATTCACCCCGACTCACCTACTCAGCCGAGTCACCAACGTCGCCTGCTCAACCTTCACCTGAAGGCTGACTCGCCCACCCAAGTCACCAACGTTTGCACGTCTGACTATCGGCGCATTCGCCCGAGCTCACCCAACTCGTGGCCATCCCTCAACCCGACCTTCGTTTAGCCCTACCTGACCTGCGATACGACCCACCACTCGACCTGCGATATGACTCGTTGTCCGAACCTGTGACTCGCCGCCCAACCTGCTCCTGAATGTGCCGACTCGCCCTGTGGCTCTGCCTTGCCTACAGCCACCCGAACACTATCTTTCGGTTCTGCGGCTAGGGTGCTTCGGCCCTAATGCTCCGCCTGCACCTTCACCCAAGTTTCAAACCACCAAGGGAGCTCGCACACCTGCTTACTAAGACACCTTGGAACTCCTTCACTTGATGTTTGTTGAATGCCTTTACCACAATTTTCTCCACGCTATATATACGATTGCTTACCCAAGTTAGGGGCTTCGGCCTATGGCCAGCCAACCCAACTTTTAATCGTTCAGCCATATTTTTACGTCAGCCATGGTGAAGGGCACCCACACCCGGGACTGCCCATCATATAAGTTCATCACTGATTTTTCCAACACTTAGTCATTTTTTCGAATGACTTTCGCATTTCCACCATTTAGCCCAACTCCTCGCATCATGTGGGTATGCCCAACTCGCCGATCACCTCTAGCTCGTCGCTCGCCCATTGTCGTGCACCCTTCGTCAAACACACCGTGACTCGGGGGCTTTACATATGGGGTAGGGTGTGGTGGGTGGATAGGGATGGTAGGGAGGGGGGCGCAAGGTGGCGTCGGAGGGTTGGGTGGAGTAGGTGAGAATGGAAGCTACGTGGGCTGGGCTGGGTTGGTGTGGGCAGGAAGGAAGGTGTGGGAATTTTTTTATTTAATTTTTTCCAATTTTTAAATTTTAATTTTTCAGTTTTTTTTTTTTTTTTTTTTTTTTCCTTAAATTTTTTAATTCAAATTTAATTTTTATTCTATCTTTTATTTTATTTTATTTAATTTTAAATTGTTTTATATTATATATATATGAGAGACTAATTTTAAATTTTTTAATTCAATTTTATTTCTATTTTTTTTATGAAGGTTTTATTTTTATATTTTTAACCTAAAAGAAATGGTTTTAGATTTATTTTTTTTTTATTTAATGTTTCCTTAAATTATATATTTATATATATATGATATATAGATATAGTTTAGTTATAGTTTTTTAATTAATTTTATTTATTTTTTTATTTTAAGTTAATTTTTTTTAATGGGGTTTTTATTGATTTTTTTTTTGTCATTGTTTTTTTTTTTTTAATTTTAATTTGTATGTTTTATTACCAACTCAGCACTTTTCAAAATCAAGATGAAAATTGCTGACAAAAAAAAATGTTCATACTTGATACATAAAAAAAATTAAAGTGTCAAAAATAAGCCCTATAAAAAAAAATGTGTTGATGCTCCATTAACACTTTTCAAAATCAACATGAAAATCACTAACATTTAGAAAAAATGTGCATACTTGATACATAAACAAATTTAAAGTGCCAAAAATATGCTCCAAAAAAAGGTGTATTTTGAATCATCATATTTTAAAATCAAGTGATTTTTTGCTACCTCAAAAAAACGGGTACTAGGTAATTTTCTCGTTTGATCAGTGACTATGTTTAAGAAAAAATGATAGAAAAATTGTTTTGTTTGAAGCTACTTTTCTAGATGGATTACCCAAATATGTGGTCTCTCATATCCCTTCGCCCCCACCAACGGTGACGAACCCCCCTTCCAAATTTTGAGATTCAATATGAAGCAAACAAAAAGTAGGTCCCTTATAGACTTCCTTTGGGTAAGTTCATAAAAATAAATAAAACTCCTTAAAAACCATTTTTTTAACTTATGAAGGGAGGTGCTTCCTCACTAATGGAAATATAAGATGGTGAAATAGGAACAAGGATGTGCTTGCCTTTGCATCCTTTAGAGATAGTAAAGTCAAAGAGATAATCTCAGTCACAAGTGAAGAATGTCTTAGAGGACCTTCCTATTGAAGAATCAAACCCATAATGGCACCCTCTCCTTTATCCATTTCATTGGCTACAACTTGCTTCATTGTATTCTTTGACATCTCTAAAACAACCTACCTATCCATTTTTAACTAGACTTTTTGATTGTATTTCCAATTGCACTTTTATGCTTTCGACTCCCTCCAAAGGTGCCCTACCTTGTGATAAGCCAAGTAGCAAAAGGGAACTTCCAAATAATCCAATCTTTGAACCAAAACCGAGACACCTTTAAAAGCTTTGGTCTCAACAAGCAAACAATCCCTAGCATCTACTTCAAGCAAAACCTTGCCATTTTTTTGTTCGACCTTGACTTGAAATTATCTTCTAAAGTTATTAAACTACTCGCCTTGCTACCAATTGAGCCCATAATCTCCTCACTCCAATACTCAGGTGGAAGTCCTCATAAAAGGTCCCATATATGTTGAATATTCATAGGCCCTCTCCAAGGGTTGAAATCGAGCTTCCCTTGTGTAGAATTTCCCACTGTAGATCACCAAATAATGCGATATACTAAAGCAAAATTCTTGATCTACTTCTACAAACAAATTTTCGGAAGCTTAATCGATTATGAGCAAGATAAAATAGAACACATATAACTAAGAATAAGAAAACAATCACACATGAACACAGAAGAATACTCTGGGGAAAGCCTCAACTAAAAACCCCAATCTCTGTATTATCATACAAGTGGAAATATGTCTGGATTACACAAAGCATTAGCTCACAAGCTATCCTGCTCTTAGTACAATCTCTCTGCTGCTCATAGACAGCCAAAGGCTTCTCACAAACCTTCTCCTCTACCCTCCAAGCCTCCTATTTCCTTGCGCAATTTCTCCTGGGGTCCAATGTTGCCACTTGTGTGAATTTACCTCTCACACAATACATTAAACTCAAAAGTAACTGTGCAGTCCTGAAGGAGATAATTCCTTCTA
Source organism: Pinus taeda (assembly GCA_000404065.3). NCBI lineage: Eukaryota > Viridiplantae > Streptophyta > Pinopsida > Pinales > Pinaceae > Pinus > Pinus taeda. The sequence goes on along the minus strand of APFE030103983.1, from coordinate 87,551 downwards.
CATGGATGAGTTTCTTTTATAGGAAAAACCCTCCAAATGATCTTACACTATCCCTTCCTTTGATCTCAACTAGGTCTCTGATTGAACTAACATGCATGAGTTGTTTATGAGAGATTATTCAGTTATCTGAAGTGCCATAGTTACATGCATGCATGCATTAACTAACTGAACTCACAATTAGTTCAACAAACTATTTGAACTAATCTAACTGGACTTAACTCAGTTAGCTAAGCTAACTAATTACAACTCAAAGTACAACTCATCCTGATCTCTTTTAATCAAGGGATAACTTCCTCAATCAATGGAGAAATTGTTGCATGTCTTCACATAGACTTCATGCTTGACTTTCTACAACTAATTAACTCAAGATGAGTTAATTAATTATTTTACAAACAACTGCTAAGATCAAATTCGAATTTTACTTCTCAATTTTAGTTCAAGGACTAACTTAAATTGGAATCCTGGTACCTGAAATGCTATTTTTAGCATTTCTTGTTGCTATTTCCAACACTCCCTCTCAACAAGAAAGACATTCAACTCAAACCTGATCCTGAACCTTTGGAATGTTCTGCATGCAACACTTCTCCCAAGTGTTGTTGCTCCAGCAACTCTAGAAACAAAAAATCTCCCAAGTGACCTCCCTATTGGGCTAGAAACACACTCTAATGCTGAATCTCCCTCTACCGCTGACAAGTGCTCCCTCTATGACCTCTGATCTGTTGCAACACTCCATGCATCTTGCACCGTTGCACACCTTTCTATGCTATCCTGCACTGATGCAACACTCATGTGCCTCTCGCATTGTTGCAACCTGCTAGCTCTGCACTGTCTTGGGATTCCTACACTACAGCTCTCTCTGCCGCTCCATTTGCATCTGTCTCTACCCACTCAACGAATCTTGCTACTCCTCGTCAGGGCTCTTGTAGCAAGGTCTAATCAAAGAGATTGGGTACCTCAATGATCCTGCCCCTATTCTAGCCTTCTTGGGACTGTCACTCCACATCATCCCACCTCCTACCTATAGGTATGGATGCATGTGCTCCCTCTGCCCACTTGGCTCAAAATTACCCCCTACTGGAGGTCTCTACATGAGTGGATGCCTCCACTCGATCTCCTCTCGACTTCTTTAGTTGTGGTTGGTCCACAACCTCCTGAAGTTGCTTCACCAATTGTGGCTCCTCCACAATTGTCTGAGACTTCTTCTGGAACTACATGTTGAGAGGTAATGTACTCTCCCTCTCAACCACCAAGTCTCCAACAATTGCCTTGCTCCTCAAGGCTTTGCATGCATCTTGAACCACAAGAGCATACAGGTTCTTGACTCGTGAACCGATCTGCTTCACCTGTCTCGTGGTGACGTGTCTAAGGAAAACCTTTCCCTTACTGAAGACTACATCATAGCCTTTGTCTTCCAGCATTGTGATCGATACTAAGTTTTTCCTTAGTCCTGGCACATACTTCACATCTGTCAAGGTAATGCGAACTCCATGCTCCCGCTGAAAAGCAACTATGCCTACTCCTGAGACACTATACTTTTCATCACTACCCATTGCTATGAGTATCTGGAGATCTTTCTCGTCCAAGGTACTGAACAAACTCTTAGCACCGATCATGTGGAATGAAGCTCCACTATCAAGAAACCAACCGTATCCCAACATGGATAAAACCATGCATGCGAAGAGGGTGAAATCCAACTCGAACTGTGAGGTCAATGCCTCACCTTTAGATCCTTCCTTGGATCCCATCTTGGATTTCTTCAATGGACAATTTGTTGCAAAATGGCCCACCTCATGACAATGAAAGCATCACACTTTCGATTTGTCAAACTTCTTCCCACCATGGGAAGAACTTGATTTGGGATGAAAAACCTTCTCCTTCCCTTTCTTTGCCTTACTCGCTAAGACGCAATTTTCTTCATCCTCCTTGGATGAAGAACCATCTCTGGTGCTTCTCCTTATCTCCTCCTGCATCAGATTCAACCAAAGTCATTGCCAATATAGCAGTTTCTCTCTTCCATTTACCAAGTCTTGGTAGCTATGCCAGCTCTTAGGAAGACTAAGGAGAGCAAGACTCACCATGTCATCATCGGTTGTCGTGATCCCTACACTTCCAATCTCATCCCTGCAAGTGGTGAGCTTGTTCAGATATGTAGAGATCATGTCGCATTTTTCACACTTGATTTTCCAAAGCTTGTCTTTCAGCGTCAGCTTCCTCTGATCGCTTTTGTTCTGATATAGATCTTTCAATGTTTTCCACATCGAAAACGATGTCTACTTCCCATGGAGGCTCGAGAGAATGTGGTTTCAAACTCCCTTCAGGAGGATTCTCCTAGCTCTGGCCACACATTTCTTCCATTCCGCCAAGTTTGTAGCATTAGTTGCTACCAGCTTAGGGACTTCTTGATCAATGAAGTCCTTTAGACCATTGTCCTCTAATACTGCTTCCATACGATCCTCCCAGGCTATATAATTCAAGCTGCCATCAAGGGCATACTCGAGCCTTAAACCACTAAATGCCATTGGTGAAATTTGAGATGTGATAAGAATTCAAATTCTATAATCAGGAACTTGAAACTTCGAACTTCTCCCCTTTTTCTATATTGTTCTTCGCTTTGATCACTTTTGCTCTGATACCATGTAGAATTTCCCATTGTAGATCACCAAATAATGCAATATACTAAAGCAAGATACTTGATCTACTTCTACAAACAAACTTGCGGAAGCTTAATCGATTATGAGCAAGATCAAATATAACACATATCACTGAGAATGAGAACGCAATCACACATGAACATAGAAGAATACTCTGGGGAAAGCCTCAGCTAAAAACCTCGATCTCTGTATTATCATACAAGTGGAAATATGTCTGGATTACACAAAGCATTAGCTCACAAGCTATCCTGCTCTCAGTACAATCCCTCTGCTACTCATAGACAGTCAAAGGCTTCTCACAAACCTTCTCCTTTGCCCTCCAAGCTTTCTATTTCCTTGCGTAGTTTCTCCTGGGGTCCAATGCTGCCACCTGTGTGAATTTACCTCTCACACAACACATTAAACTCAAAAGTAACTGCGCAGTCTTGAAAGAGATAATTCCTTCTGCATGGATGAGTTTCCTTTATAGGAAAAATCCTCCAACTGATAGTACAATGTCCCTTCCTCTGATCTCAACTGGGTCTCTGATTGAACTAACATGCATGATTTGTTTATGAGAGAATATTCAGTTATCTGAAGTGCAACAATTACATGCATGCATGCATTAACTAACTGAACTCACAATTAGTTCAACAAACTATTTGAACTAATCTACTGGACTTAACTCAGTTAACTGAGCTAACTAATTACAACTCAAAGTACAACTCATCTTGATCTCTTTTAATCAACGGATAACTTCCTCAATCTATGGAGAAACTGTTGCATGTCTTCACATAGACTTCATGTTTTATTTCCTACAACTAATTAACTCAAAATGAATTAATTAATTATTTTACAAATAACCGCTAAGATCAAATTCGAATTTTACTTCTCAATTTTAGTTCAGGGACTAACTAAAATTGGAGTCTATCTCGAAATGCTATTTATAACAATGCTATTTTTAGCACTTCCATTTTTCATTCCTTGTTGTTATGTCCAACACTGGTACCTGAAATGCTATTTATAGCAATGTAATTTTTAGCATTTCTTGTTGCTATTTCCAACACATTGAGTACAAACTAGACTTGACAAGGCTCAAAGAAAAAGCTAATTGAGAATTAGTTTTACATCTTATTTTCTCTTAAATTCAAAACAAACCCAACCCTTGACCAAAATGTGAAACTCAAGAATATATCTCAAGGCTTTATACCGACTTGCTTTTAGTCAAATTCAAAGTTTTACCCTTTCCCATATTTCCAATAAACCTACTTACAAGATGTTGGGTCCCTATAATACTAGTGTATTCTCCTTATTGTTATTAATGTAACTCTCTATTATTATTTTTGTGCCTTTACATTATTATTGATATGTAGGCTCTGATTATCTTGTGACCCCTTAGACTCCTATATATACCAAGGAGGTCTTACCATTTGAATTGTCCAAGAATTGTTCATTTATGTAATGTAAATGAGATTTCCCCTTCGAAGAGGATAATTTTTAAGTAGTTGATCTATCTTTTTGTGAGTTGGTTGCATAACATTTGGTATAAGAGCTTTGGATTCTAGGGATTTGCTTCTTCAAACAGGTCATCTCGGCATTTTCACTATCTTTTTTTCTACGAGGTTTCAAAAGTTTAAACTTCGGCCACGTGAAATTGCAATCGTGGTGAACTTTGTGTACAAATTCCAGATATCGGTTCGCTATGTTTTCTTATATATGATCCTGGGAAGTTAGGGTTTTTGCAGGCTCCAGAATTCCATCTCAAATAGGCGACCTACGGAAAATCGCCACAACTTTGTTTCATGCATTAGATTTGAATTCTGTAAAAAGTGGTTGAAATTACACATACTATAGTTTTTTCTATAGCAATTTCAGAGTCAAATGTTGAAATAGTGACACTTGGCATCTCGTACAACTTCGCTCCATTGAACCTATCCATAATCAGGTCATCATGGGACATAACTCTACATTGAATAATCCATTATTGGTTTGACTTGTGGCATTGGAAAGAATATTCATAGGGCTACCACAGGACCAAATTTCAGACCTTGGAGATCCGAAATTACAGAGTTACCAGCCTTTCAAGATCAAGCTCCTAAAAGCAAGAAAAAAGTGTATTTATTTTTTAAATTGCATAACTTTTGTTTGAAAAATTAGTTTGAAGTGATTCCAAAGGCATATTAAAGCATGTATATCATTATTGGGTTCTAAAATGTCTCCCAAACAAAATAATTATATACCCATTAAGCTCTCAAAAAGCTTTACTATGACGCATGAAGAGGAAGAATTGCAGCATGATATATCAAAATTATGGGACCAAGTGCAACAAATTTTGCTTTCACAACGAGCAACCAAAGATGATATGGATGGTTTAAAAGTAGACATGGAAGGTTTGACAAAGTTGTTGCAAGAAAGGCTTCTCAGTGGTGACAAGGTAATCCATGAAAATCATGATGAGGACAAAAATAATATGAATTATGATTTTAGAGACAACAATGTGGGGTTTAAGAACAACAACATTCCAAAGATAGATATGAAGAAATTTGATGGCAAGGATCTAGTAACATGGATACTACAGATGGGCAATATTTTGATCTAAATGATGTGCAACACACAAAATGTACGCATTGCACCTTTATATTTAGAACCCAATCAATTTGTATGGTATCGATGACTTTGTTTTCATAAACCACTTGTCACTTGGTCAATTTTTACGGAGGAAATGATAGCACATGATGAGGATACAAAGAGAAACACATTTTTTTACCAATTGATAAATCTCAAACAAAAGGGTTCAATGGCAGAGCACATTGAGAACTTCCAAGAATTGAATATTAAGGTAATTGATATTCCAGAGAAGCATAAGATTGATGTATTCATAGGGACTTTGAAAGATAATATCCAACATGAGGTTCGCCTTTGGAAACCTAATTCATCAGAGAGGCCATTCAGGGTGGCAAGAAAAGTTGAAAAAAAAATTATGGGAACAATGAATTCTACCACTCACAACTATAAAGATGGAAGTGTTGTTGCTTCTAGCTTTCCACAACCTACAAGGTTGACGCCAACAAAATTGGAAGTAAAAAGAGAAAAAGGGCTTTGTTACAGTTGTGATAGAAAATACACTAAAGGTCATAAGTGTGCTGAGAATAAATTATTCTATATAGATTGTGAAGAGGAGGAAAAAAATGAACAAAAAACATCAAAAGATGAGGATATACACTAGGAACCAACGCCAGAGAAAGAAGAAATGAATCCGACCATATCTTGCAATGCATTGGCAGGAATTACCACTCCTCAAACTCTTAAGATAAAAGGATATATCAAGAAGAAAAAATGTAATAGTGGTGATTGATTCATGTAATACTCATAATTTTGTTCATTGTAAGATAGCCAAAGAATTGAATTGCTTCCTATATCCAACACCTGAGTATCAAGTGATGGTTGCAAATGGAGGAACTATAAATTTCTCTGGAAAGTGTCATAATATCAAGCTAATCATGGGGGAATATGTATTGAATAGTCCAATGCTTTCCATTCCAATGGATGGTGTTGATGTTGTACTAGAAGTCCAATGGTTACAATCTTTGGGGACAATAACTTTTAATTTTCAAGAACTTTTCTTGAATATTTTTTAGGAAAAAAATGAAGTTAAATTAAGGGGTATCATAGGGAAACCAAAAAAGATAATCAACTCTAATGGAATGACAAAATTTTTTAAGAAAGAACAACAAGGCATAATTGCACAATTATGCTCACTAGAGATTCAAACATCAAAACCATCTATTTCTCAATATCTCCAAAAAGACTTGAACAATCATTCCAAGGTATTTGAGACTCGCAAAGGCCTCCCACATATCCATGATCATGATCATGTTATTCATTTGATTCCAGGAATTGTTCCTCCAAACATCAAATCTTACAGATATCCCTATGCCCAAAAGAGTGAAATTGAACATATGGTTGCAGAAATGCTAGAGATTGGTATACTTCAACTTAGCCAAAGTTCTTTCTCTACTCCAATATTGTTGGTGCACAAGAAGTATAGTGTTAGTGTTAGTCTTTGAAGCCTTCCATCAGTGATCAAACATGCTCTTACAAAGTGGTCTTAGGGTGTCAAAGTCAAATCTTGTCATTTCAGTGAGTTTTCAAGTAAAATTTGGTCACTAGGTATTAGGCATAGGATTTGTTTTCACTCCTTCCAAAGTCTTCCAAGTATTGGTCCATGTTACCATTTGATTGAGTGTACCATCATTAAATGAGTTGTCATCATTTTTTCATGTTCCTATGGGTCATTTTACACCTTGTTGTGCTTCAGTTGTGCTCAGGTAAGGCTCATTTCTCTTTCCTAGGGCTTTTATTTCTGAGCAAGAAAAAATGAATTTGGAAAAAGTGAGAGAGGTTTTTGTCTAAAATAGGCCAAGGAAGAAAAACCTCCTTCACTTTTTACATAGGTGTCATGGTTTTAGAGAAATGTCAAAAATACAATTGCCTCACGAGAGTTAATGCACCTCTGGAGTGACCTTGGGAAAATCAAGATTTCTCCTAGCCTAGTTGGCCAAATGACTTACTTGATGAATCAAATGATAACTAGACACAGAGCTTTTCAATGAGCTATCATGAGCTCAATTTGGAGTTGAGAAAGACCTTCGCAATTTGACTGCAACAGCACTCTGCATTTTGGCAACCTCATTCTGCACATTTTGACTAGTCTTGTGATATTGGGTTTTTGATAGGACAAATGAAATCCAAATTGGAAAATTCAAGATGTTCTATAAAGTAGACTCTATAAGCTTGGCAACGAGCTATCACACGCCCAATTTGGACACCGGAAAGGCCTCCAAAACTGGGTCTAAAGCGGCGCTGCGCATAGGACAGCGACATTGTGCATAGGACAAATTTTGCAACACAAGAATTTGGCAGGCGCTGTGCTTTTGATGGAGACACCTTTTGAAAGAATGGCTTGCATATTCAGATTCAGCATGATGAGAACATCAATCCCTGAAAGTTTCAGTAATTTTGGAGCAAATCTTGGTCACCTAAAGGTCAAAAAACCATCAAAAAATGCCCTCTCTGCCTCTTTTTCGACACACAATAAGAAGTCTTGGGAGATTCCACTTTTGAGGGGGCAAATGACCTCCAAATGAACAAATTCAAGATGTTCCAGAAACTAGACAGGAAGACCTTTCCAACAAGCTATCTTGGGCTCAATTTGGTCAAGGGGAAGGCCTCCAAAACTGGGTCTGAAGTGGCGTTGCACATAGGAATAGTGGCGCTCTGCATAGGGTAAATTTTGTCAGTTTTGCTCAAAAATCAAAATTTCGCCTAGTTTTTCTACAAGTTGACTTTTTCTTTCATCTTAGGTGAATTTCTTATTGTAAATTATGCTATGCTATGTAAATGTAATTGCAAAATTACCTTAGAGGGTAGATTCATCATTTTGAGGTGGTTGAGGGGTAAATGAATCAGTGTCCATGGTTATAGAGGCAATTTGTTTCACTGTTTATATTTCTGTTCCTAGTTTAGAAATAGTTGAAACCACCCCTCTTATCATGGATTCGACCCGATGGCTAGCATAGGTGGTTTGATGTCTCTAGTATGTATTTTTTCAGTCATTAGCAAAGGTTGGACTCTTATGGATGCTTTGAGCTACATTGTAAATCTCTACAGCAGTTTGGCAAGGAAATAAACTAGGATTTACAGTTATTTTTGTGGGATTCTTGTGGTAATGTGTTTTAGCATTGTTTCTCCTTCTGTCATTAGTTTTTCTCATGTGTTATGTGTTCCAAAATCTAATTCATTCTTCTAAACTAAATGAAATCAAGGTAGATAGGTAGAATACATTGGTAACAGTGCTTTGTCTTAGGAATACATTTAGTTTTTGATGTTTTCAGCTGTCTGAAGAGGACTCATGATCCTTACATGCCCTCTTCAGCTCCTCATCAATCTTAGACCTACCATCTCACTCAATTCCAAGTGCCAAAACACCTACCTACCTCGCCCCACAGAACACCCTGCAATTCTAACTTGATTTCCCGGACCCAAAGCTGCCTGATCCATTTGATCCAACAACAAAACCTTCAAAATCAACCAAAAACCCTAGAGCTACTATACCTAGCCTAAAATCCATATTTAATTCAGTCATCTCAACTGAAATTAACAAGGAGAGAGCCCTCTCCCGACCTGGTAGGGCTAGCTACCAGGTTAAGCATGGTTTGTGGTTATCCTAAGATTTCCTCCCTTCAGCCTGAAGTCAATATAGGTTCTAACAGATAGATCATGGCATATGTGTACGGATTATAGAGAGTTCAACAAGCTCACTATTAAGATAAATTTCTCATCCCTATCATTGATGAATTGTTGGATGAATTACATGGAACAATTTACTTCACCAATTTGGATCTTTGTTCAGGTTATCGTCAAATTAGAATGAAGACTAAAGACATTATGAAAATAACATTCAGAACTCATGAAGGTCATTATGAATTTTTGGTCATGCCTTTTGGCCTTACTAATACACCTTCGACATTTCAAAGTTTGATGAATTCCATTTTCAAACTTTCTTAGAAAAATTGTGTCAGTATTTTTTGATGATATACTAATATGCAACAAGTCTTTGAAGGATCGTGTTCAACAAGTTGACAAGGTGTTCAAATTATTGAAGGAGAAACAATTATATGCAATAATCTTCAAATGATTCTTTGGAGTACAGGAGGTGGAATATTTGGGTCATATTGTATCTCATGAGTGTGTTAAGGCCTTAACAAAATTAAAGTCATTAAGGAATGGAAAATCCCCACAGCCATAAAGCATCTTCGAGGATTTCTTGGGTTGACAGGGTATTATTGCAAGTTTGTTAAGGATTATGAGAGTAACAACACCTCTAATAACACTACTGAAGAAAAATGCATTTTCTTGGACTCCAGAAGCAACTAAGGCCTTTGAACATCTTAAAGAGGAAATGTGTCAAACACTGATCTTAGCTACATCTGACTTCACAAAAACCTTTATTGTGGAATGCAATGCCTTAGGAAATGGAATTGGTGTTGTTTTAACGAAAGAAGGAAGATCCATTGCTTTTGAAAGTCGTCTAATCAAAGGAAGTATTTACACAAACCTATTTATGAGAAGGAAATGTTGGAAATACTACATGCACTAAAGCAATGGAGACCTTACATAATGGTAAGATACTTCAAGGTAAAAATGGATCATGATAGTCTTAAATACTTCTTGGAACAAAGATTATCTTCAGAAAAGCAACAAAAATGGATCATAAAGATGTTGGGTTATGACTTTGAAATCATCTACAAAAAAGGGAAGCAAAATGTTGTTGTAGATGCACTCTAAAAAGAGAATGAGGATGTGGAAGCATTGTTTTGTGTCATTTCTATTATCCAACCTGATTGGATAACCAAAGCAAGGGATGAATGGAAGAATGACGAAGAAGTGTGGACACTCATTCAAAAGTTGCAGCAAGATCCTAATACATTTGATACATTTCGCTGGAAAAATGATTCATTATGGTACAAAGATTGCCTATATCATTGTAAGAATTTCCAACCCAAGAAAAAAAAAATATTTTGGAATTGCGCACCTCCCCCTTAGGAGGGCACTCAGGATTTTCGAAAACTTACCACAGGGTCAAGAAGGAATTTTTTTGGGATGACCTTAATTCTAACATTCAGAAGTTTGTGGCATAATGTTTGGTTTGCCAACAAAATAAAGTTGAGACAATTAAAACCCTAGTTTGTTACAACCTTTATTCATTCCAAGTCAGCCTTGGGAGGAGGTCTCAATGAATTTTATCACAGGTTTACCCAAGTATGAAGAAAAGAGTGTGATCATGGTGGTAGTTGATAGACTTACCAAGTATGCACACTTTTGTGCATTATCTCATCATTTTAAAGTCAGTACAGTTGCTACTGCATTTATGGAAACAATTCAAAAGCTACATGGAAACCCAAAGATTATTGTAAGTGACAGAAATCCCATTTTCACTGAAAATTTTTGGACAAAATTATTTTCTTGTCTTGGTACTCAACTAGCTCATAGCTCATCTTATCATCCTCAATCTAACGGACAAACTGAGATAGTGAACAAATGTTTGGAAGAATATTTTCGTTGCTTTATATCGGATAAACAAACACAATGGGTCAAATGGTTACCTCTAGCTGAATAGTGGTATAATAGTTTCTTCCCTACTGCAACAAAAATGACCTCATTTATGTCACTTTATGGATATCATCTACCATCCATCACATCATCTTTAAGAGAAAATCCTAAGGGTTCAAGTAGTCGAAGATCCCATCAAGCATCACCAACAAGTTCTCCAACTCTTTAAGGATAACCTCACTCTTGTGCATAATCGAATGAAACAACAAGCAGATCAGCATCGCAATGAAAGAAGTTTTGATGTAGGCGACGGGGCATTTTTACAAATAACTTGACTCTCACACGTAATCGAATGAAACAACAAGCATATCAACATCGCAATGAATGGAGTTTTGATGTGGGAGATTAGGTATTTTTACAAATATAACCATACAAACAAATGTCCCTCAGGCAAGCTAAGAAGGATAATAAATTATCACCCAAGTACTATGGTACTTACAAGGTGTTGCAAAAGATTGTTACTATGACATACAAATTGGAATTGTCTGCATCTTCCCGAGTGCACGCAGTTTTCCATGTTTCATGCTTAAAGAAGTTTATCAGTGACAAACTCTCACTTCAAATGTTGTTGCCAGAACTTAACGAAGAAAGAAAAATCATATTTAAGCCTGAAACCACCATGGAAACAACAACCCAACAGTTACAAAATTAATTAATTTGAGAGTATCTCATTAGGTGGAAGAACTTACCCACTGAAGATTCCACATGGGAAGATGAGAATTTTATATAGAAACATCCAGAACTGCTCGAGCGTTGAGAACAACACTTTTTTGAAGGAGAGGGGCATGGTAGGTCTTTATAATACTAGTGTATTTTCCTTATTGTTATTAATGTAGCCCCTAATTGTTATTATTGTACCCTTACATTATTATTGTTATGTAGACTCTAATTACATTGTGACCCCTTAAACTCCTATATATACCAAGGAGGTCTTATCATTTGAATCATTCAAGAATTGTTCATTTATGTAATGTAAAGTTGGTTTCCCCCTAGAAGAGGATAATTTTTAAGTCGATCTATCTTTTTGTGAGTTGGTTGCATAACACTAGATGTTACATTTAATCCTCAACCCTTTCGAAACCCACATCATGCCCCACAACCATTTTATCCTTGTCTTGCTTGACCTTCATACATTTTTTACTTACCCAAATTGTAGCAGCAGCTAAATCTTCCTTTATCTTTGGAATTTCCAATTAAGGAGGAACTGAAACTAAGACTTTAACATTGGAATTAGGATCAAGCCTTGATACCTCCTATCTTGAGGGTTCAAGGATTGGCTAAGGAGTTGCAAATTTGTTTGTAAATGGCAACATAATGGCTCCTCATTTGTAACTTTAACTCCAAAGCCTAGAATGATTACCCCTCTAGGATGGGACCTCCATCTATCACTAGTGCTCTAGGATTTGAAAAAAGTACAAGGTTATACTCTTCCACATTGAAGTTGGTACTAAGAGAATCAGCAGCCGTGTCCCCTGTCACTGAAGAGGCTTGGAGTCGAGTCGGAGGGACTGCCCTTATACTCCTAAACCTAACAGAATCACCCACAAGCATGCTAGGTAGGTTAAATGAGTTTCAAACTTGGGTGGGGTCCCAATATTGATTAGCAAACACCTTCGCTTTGGATGTCCGTCATTCGACCTAACTTGATGGGCTCTAGAGGTGCAAACCTTACCTTAACTCTCCCCAACTTCGAAAGGTTTACACCTAAAGGGATTTCATCTCTCCCGACACTTGATTGGTCTAGGATTAAGATGGATTTGGGTTGGTTATGCCTAAATTGTTTAATAAACCTATTCAAGAAAGTCAATGCTTATAGAATTAAAACAAAAGGAAACAATGACACATATACATAATATACACAAAGATCTACAACGGAAACCTTTAGCCAGGATAACAAAAAGCTCTGAGCTTGTCACTTTCTCATTGTATTAACAAAAGCAGTTTACAATACAATATATAGGCATTCTGCAACCCCGTTCAACATTAATCCATACAATGGTATTAAATTACAATGGGTATAAAACCATGGGTTAAAACCCATAAATACAACTATAATGGCCTCCACAAAATAAGGATCAAATCCTCCCGGATTGCAACCATGTGCCGTGAAAAAGCATGTCTAGGTGCACAGGTCTATACCTGCAAAGGTTACAATATATCCAACAATGCCCAATTCACGTTGTTTTTCATAGGTGCTTTTTCATATAAAAATGAATTCTAGCCCTATTAATGGGCACCTCAAAGGATTAGTTTCTGCCATATGGTTATTTGATTCCTTTATTTCCCTAATGCATGCTTTCCCCTCCTAGTTTTCAGCAGGTAGGATGTTGTGTGACATTGAATGTTTTTCCATGTATTTTAGACGTATGTCTAGTGTCTCTTCTATCCGAGTGTTCATGGTAAAACTACCTAGGTTATTTAATCAGTTTTCCTCTAAAGTCCTGCAACATGCAATCTGGTTTTCTCAAGGCAAAATTATCTTTACTAATCATCCATCTCCATAGCTCTAAAAAATACTGCACCTTTTAGTTGATACTCCTCTTGGTCCAACCCCTGTAAAAACCAACTGTCCGAGGTGCCAAAAAAATCGTTAACATCTTCCGCTCTACAAAATTAATAGCCAAATCTAGTTAAAGGAAAACTTTTGTTGTGGCTTGTTCAGTAGTTTGTTTGCAATCACCAATAATCCCCACAAGAACACAGGCCATTCTTGAAATGATGAAAGCGATTGTTGTCCCTTAAAATAATTTCTCGATCCACAATCTTGGAAATGAACTTGGTATAAGTGTGACAGTCACCACATACCCGAAGGTTTTTCACAATTCGGATCCGTGTTTTGGGAAGGGTGTTGATAAGCCCAAAAGCAATTGCCAACTTCTCACTGTGATAACTGAGCATGTGCTCCTTCTGCTCCTCCTCCACATCATGCAGAACAAAGTTTGTGGAAGGTACATATCCTTCCATCTCTATCTGCGCAAATAATTTTCTCAGCATTGCATAAATATCTTCTGTTTGAGGATGTGATCTGTCTGCGACCAGGAAAACATGCATTCTGCTTTTGATCTCTATCCAGCTGCACCCTGGCTTCTTCTTAAGGTCTCTCAGCTTCATTAGTTTTCTCACGTTTGCTACATCATCCCACCTGCCAGCCACAGCATAAATGTTTGACAATAAAATGTATGGTGCAGAATTTTGAGGCTCCAAAACCAAAAGTCTTTCTGCAGCAGATTTTCCAAGTTCCACATTGCCATGGATTCTGCAGGCACCAAGCAATGCCCCCCACACAACAGCATCCGGCTCAAATGGCATGTTATTGACAAGGTTCTCTGCCTCATTCAGCCAGCCAGCACGGCCAAGAAGATCTATCAAGCAGGCATAGTGTTCAGCATTTGGAGTAATGCAATGGTTTTGACTCATGGAATTAAAGTAATGGCGGCCTTCATCTACAAGGCCTCCATGGCTGCACGCAGAGAGAACACCAATAAAAGTGATCTTATCTGGTTTCATCCCTGCTTCTTGCATCCGATCAAAGAGTTGGAGTGCGTCTTTTGCATACCCATGTTGTGCATATGCAACAATCAGAGCAGTCCATGAGACAACATCTTTATCAGGCATTTTCTCAAATACATTGTGCCCATCCTCTAAGCTTCCAGACTTTGAATATGTCGTAATAAGGGCATTTCCCACAGATAAATATGACTGAAATCCACCTTTGACAATGCCGGCATGAACCTGCTGGCCCTGCTGCAGAGCTGCAAGGGAAGCACAGGCACTAAGAGCAGCAGTAAAAGTGAACTGGTCCGCTTCCATATTTGTGCTTTGCATTCGGCAAAATATTTCTAAGGCCTCTTCGACACATCCATTCAGGGCATATCCTGCAATCATTGTATTCCACGAGACAATATTACGTTGATACATTCTTTCAAACAATTGACTTGCACTGTCTACACTCGCGCACTTGGAGTACATGTCAACAAGAGCAGTAGCAACAAAGATATCGGACTCAAAACCATTTCTGATAATGCAAGCATGTACCTGATTACCCTGTTCCAAATCTGAAAGGGTAGCACATGCACTAAGAATGCTGGTGAAAGTAAAATGGTCTAGCCTCATGCCTGCCCTTTGCATTTGGCAAAACAGTTTCAACGCTTCCACTCCACAATGATTGTATTCGTATCCTGTTATCATTGCATTCCATAAGACCGGATCATGTTTATCTAATCTGTCAAAAACCTGGCGCGCATCTGCTATGGACCTACATTGAGCATACATATCTATTAGCGAACTCCCTACAAAAACATTCGATTCATAACCAATTTTGACAACTTGAGCATGCACCTGCTGGCCCTGTTGTGAAGACACGACGTTGGCACAAACACCAAGAACACTTGCAAATGTAATTCGATCGGGTTTCACGCCTAATCTTTGCATTTGAGAAAAGAGGTCTAGCGCGGCTTCATCTTGTCCACTCTGAACATGTCCTACAATAATCGAATTCCAAGAAACTACTTCTTGTTGAGGCATTTTGTCAAACACATCACGTGCATTGACTACACTTCCGCACCTGCTATATGCTGCAACCATTGCATTCCAACTAACCACATTTCGGTGAGGCATTTCGTCAAACACTTGGCGTGCATCCTCAACATTCTGGCATTTAGCATACATATCTACAAGGGCATTAGCCAGAAAAGCATTGGCATTGAAACCACACCTGGTGATCAAACCATGGAGCTGTTTGCCATAGTCCAGGGCTTGGAGGGCTGCACATGCTTTAAGAAGGGTAGACATCGTAAAGTGGTTGGGATGGACGGCTTCCATTTGCTGCATCTGGAGGAAGAGTTTGAAGGCGGCCTCCTCCTGCCCGTGATTGACATACTTACCCATCATCCCATTCCATAGCACCTCGTCTCCCCCATTCTCCTTCCCGGTCACTGTGTTGAACACTCTGCGAGCGCTCTCAAGGGTTCCACATTTGGCATACATGTCCACCAAAGCGCTTCCCACGAAGGCATTACACTCATATCCAGTCGTTATAATGTGACTGTGAAGCTGGTGTCCCTCTTCCACGCTATCACAAATCCCCAACACGCTTGCAAATGTGATACGCCCTGCCTCCTCCTCCCGCGCCATCCGCCTGTATAGCCTCAGCGCTTCTTTCCCATTCCCATTCTCTGCGTATGCTCCAATTATAGAATTCCAAGAAACCAAATCTCTCTCCGGCATTCTCTCGAACATCCACCTTGCATCGCCTATGTTGCCAAATTTGCTGTAGCCAGCGATCATATTATTCCAGGAGAATACATTCCGAGTGGGCATTCTGTCAAACAAATGCTGCGCTTCCTCCATACATTCACATCTGGCGTACAAGGCAAGGAGTTGATTTGCGAGAAACATGTCCCACTCATTTTCGCTGATTATGATATGAGCGTGAATCTGCTTTCCTTCAGCCAAGGATTTCACCTGGATGCACCGTTGCAGAAGCCTGCTGAGTCTCACACCCAAATGGCCTCCCCCACCAAACATATTCAGCCAATGCCAATGCCATATATGCCATTCAATTCATTCCATTACCGGTTTCGTCCACAAACCCAGTCACAGAAATCCATATATGCCATTCAATTCATTCCATTACCGGTTTCGTCCACAAACCCAGTCACAGAAACCCATATAAAATGTGTTCGTCCAACACCAAAACGCCGTCCAGATATATCAAGGAAAACGCAGTACAAATCGATCAATCGATTAGTATTGAAAGATTGCTTCATGTACTGCTCATAGTTTAGTGTTGTTGTGCTAAATTGAACGGATTTCAGCACTGGAGTCAAAGACAGTACCCAAATGAGAGTTATTCAACATTATGGTCAGAGTCACTGCTCAATTCCACGTTCATAGTTGTGTTTATTTTATTTTGCTCGAAAACTTTGGATGTGAATTTCTTGGCCGGTAATATTCGGTTTTTAAGAAAGAAAAAAAAGTCTATTGAAAATACCTCGGTTGTGAATTTCGAGTGTGATATTAGGGAAAAAAAAAATTAGCAAAGAAAATAATGTTCAATATAAAAAAAATAGCATTCAATAATTTTACTTTAAGAAAAAAGTCAAAAGAAAACAGTATTCAATAATAATTTCAAGTTTTAACATGTTTGTTGTTTTTTAATACACACTGAAAATTTATCATTTGGATTATTAGTATTATTATTAATTACATAAAGTTCAAGAAAATATTAAAAATGATATGATTGAGTTTTATAAAAATATTCTAAAACATTGAAGGTTTTTAAAAACCTTCTAAAACATTTAGAGGATGTGTTTTTGACATTCTCTCCCATTATTTCCTTTAACACAAAGTAATGTTCCAACTGTCCACAATGGTTCCAAAAGGTAGTCTTCAAATTGGGTTATATTTTAATAGGTTTGTGTAAGTTAAGTGAAAGTTAATAGTATGAGGTTTAAGAAATAGGATTATATGTTAAAAATTAGGTCTTCATGCTTATAGTTTAATCTTATAGTTTAATCTTAGTTTAATTTTATTTTTAAGAGTTAATGGTACATGATCTTTTTTATTTATTTTATCCATAGAAATAGTAGATCTTTCACTTATCATTGAGTAAGGTTGAGGTTGAGTTGAAAGAATTGTTTCTTATACTACTAATCTCAATGCAACTATTTATAAGTACACTAGGTAAGTTAATTGAGTTTAGAAACTATGATTATATTTTAATAGAGTTGTGTAAGTTAAGTGAAAGTTATGTTGAGAAATCTAGGGCAGATAGGTTAGGTGATTTCTCTTATTTTGATAATTGCTTGTGATGTCTTTTTACTTATCTTGATAAGATTCTTCTTCACCTTGAATATTATTATGTTATTTTCATCAAGAAGCTACCAAACCATAAAGAACAATGAAACAATAGGACACATGATATAGGTGATCAGCCAGGGCAAAAACCTCTCCCACTGAGAGGGAAACCCGCAAGAATTCTTCTCTTCTTATAAAACTTCAATTGGCGAATTCTAAGACCTATGACTCTCCAAGACCAAGTCAACACTATATTTCTTTCTAACAACTTCTGCAATTTCGATCCTTAGTAGCTTCTTCTGCAACTTCAACCTGCCCAACAAATTCTTCTGCAACTTCGACTTGCCCAGCGAATTCTTCCACAACTTCAACCTACCCAGCAAATTCTTCTGCAACTTCAGTCTGGCAATTTCTTCCTAGCACTTCAACTTTCCCAGCAGCACTTTGACTTGCCTAGCAGCACTTCGACTTTCCTAGTAACTATAGAAACCCTAACACAAGAGAGAGAGAGGCCCAAAAAGTTCGATCTTTCTCTTCTTCTTCTTTTTCTTCTTCTTCTTTTTCTTCCTTTACCAACTTCTATCTTGAGGAGATCAAACTTGCTTGAGTGTGTGTCCAAATGAGGTCGAGCTCCTTCTTATATATAGGCTTTTGAGGGGTACGAATTGCTATCTTTAGGTTGACTTGTCCCTTCATGTAGGTCGACTTGAACTTTGCATCATTAAGAGGTCTTGGAGGATCTTTTGACTCAACTTTGACTCAAATAAAATATTTTTACAATATGTAAAATGCCCAAATGGGTATTTCATACATGATAATGACTCTTGGCTTGTAGACTCAATGACAAGCCCTAGAATCTCTCAATGGGAGCTTGAACTAAAAATAAATTTCTTTGAGCATGAAACTCGTGCCTTAAGAATAACAATAGTAAAATTATTTTTCTCCTTTAATTAAATACATAAAATCATGATTACATATGTCATTATGAAGATCGAACCTAGTTACATATTTCAAAAATCCCTCTTAACTAGGGAGGTATTCATAATCCATACAAGGTACTTGGACATTCTCAATCTGAAGAATTCTCATAAGAAGAGACAGATTGGTAAGCCATCTATTTGCATTATATCAACCAGCATTGTCACATAACAAGGCCTTGACTAACAACTCTATCTCTCCACGATATCAAGCATAATGCTAGTGAGACCAATGACTGAGTGACATAATCACCATTGTCTCTCAAGGCACATACCCCACCCGGGTGTTCACAGAGTATGTCCTTCCAGGACTATTCTTATCTAGGATTCCCAGTCCTCGAAGAATATCGGTCCTCTTCAACTACTCTTATCTTGGATGCTCTACCACATCCTCAAAGAGTATCGGCTGCCAAATGCTTACCCAAACCTCCATTATTTCTTCACAATATGAAGACAAGAATGATGTGTGTCTCTCTCCCTCTCAACCTTGAGGATATACCCATTCCTATATAGGAATGTGCCCATTCATATAAAAGGAATGTACCCAAGCTCCCTCTTATCCAGAGACTTGCCCAAGCTCCCTCTTAACTAGGGACTTGTTTCCAGCAGCTTTCTGCTCTTGGTGGAGATCATGTGACTATCCGCTGCTTGTGGGGCTCCTTCTTTTGATTTTATGAATTTCATCCATTTTCATTATGGAGCCTTCATCAGCCATAGGGCATTGACCATCCATCACTTTCCTTCACGAACCATATTAATCATGTCATCCTTCTTTTCCTCAAAAAGTGATCTTTTGGTCCACATTTGGCTTTTCTTCATACTGCTACCTCTTCCAAGTCATGCTTCTTTTAGGATATTCCATCCAACCACATGATTGCTAGTTGTAGATGGCATCTACAACAATCTTTCAGTAACCCTATATGAACCCATCTAGATGTTCAAAAATCAAACAATGAACATCAAATCATAATTAACTTTTGTGATGGAATTTCATCATGACATCTTGCTTGCCTGCAACATCCTGCATATTCATAAACACATCTCCAAGACTTCACATGTCAAGGATCCCCTTTCTTTACATACTTTATCACAATCTTCTTATCTATGGAGATGTCATGATCATTCTTCTTGTCATCGGATGTTGACTTCATGTGAACGTAGTTGCATCTTTCACAATCTCTTCTTTCTTTATTCACACATAGCTTCCTAGGAACTCATAGTTCCTTCATCTTTGTCAACCACCTCATATTCCATATGAGGACATATTGTGTTGATTTCATCGTATCAATATGTGAACCATGCCTTCATGCATCTTTTCAAAGGAAGACATCATTTTTCTTTGATCATGCTCATGAGGTAGAGCATTTACCCATAATGTTTGCAACTATATGATGACATGACTTAATCTAGCAAATATATACATACCTCTTTTCACTTTTTGGTAATCTAGACTTCCTTCGGCAACATCCTTTGATTGGGAGTACTTCAATTATCTTCACCTATTGCATCCCTCTATCACCATACCATCATCCTTCTAAACAATGTATCCCACATAGGGTGGAAAGATCAGTGAGACACTTGCTTCTTCCAAGTAGAGGTGAACCTTCTAATGAAGATTCCAATGAAAGATCTTGATTATCCTCATCCTACAAATGCTCCTTCCAAATGGTGATGATGTGTGATGAAATCCTTTTATCATGCTAGATGACTTTCTTTTGATCATATGTACTATATATTATCTCAATGAGGTTGTCAAGAGGTACTTCATTTTATATGATGACTACTACATCCCTGCAAACTTCTACTTCAACTATTCTTTCAATCTTTTCTAATGATGTCATGAGCTCTTTCTTCCATGGTATGCTTCTAATACGATGCCATATTCTATTATGATGCATCATATCATACCTATAATGCCTCTTGCCATGATAGGTATTATTTACAGAACTTAAAATAACTTAGTGAAGGAGATTATCTCAATCATAGTAGAGATTTCTCACTTCCTCCTTTGATTTCTTCTTCTCGGGTTCTTCTACTTCTTCGGTGATATGGGCTTCTTCCCTTCCTCTTTTTTTGTTGTCCTTCTATTGAAAGTGTTGGGCCTGCCAACATTCAAGGGGGTCTCCTTGATATGCGGTCCCAACTAAACCTCACACCATTTGGGATAGGAGCACCATCTAGAATATGACTCGATTGTCATCTACTTAAAGATATGCCTTGGATTTAGCTATCAGCAAGAGATATAGTTGCATATGTGCCCTCGAAAAACAAGCTAGTGTGCCTGGTGAATGTTCAGTTGTAAGCGCATCAAGGTCCTTCTACCATGGAGGGAAGATAAAGTGAGTCTTTTTCTTGTACTTGAAGCTTGACAAGGTCAACTTCCTTCCTTGTCTTGTCCTGGTCACCAACTTGTGCTTTCTTCTTAAGTTCCTCATTTTCATTTTTCAAATTGTTAATATCTTCTATGGTAGCCATAAGTTTAGTGAGGTTTTTTCCTTCAAAATCTTCTGCATTTTCTTCATCTTCTAGATCTTCTTTAGCCTTGATTTTATCACTCTTATCTTCCACTTCCTTGATGGGCTCTGGATTTCCTTCTTGTTTTCCATCATTTTCTTGAGTAGATATCATTTTCAATGCTTCTTTTGAGTGAAGATCATGAATTTTATCCCATATGCCTTTTGCTGACGAACATTTTTCAAAATTGGCCTTCGTAGAATTAGGTAGCCCATTCAAGATTGCTTTCATTACTCTTTTATTTTGTTCCTTGGATTCTCCATCCATCATGCTATCAACAATCACCGATTTCCAGACTTCAATGCCTTGAGTCTTTAAGAAATTCCGCATTATTGCTTCCCATATATCAAAGTTTCCATTGAACAATGGAGCCTTCACAAATTGATTGACTTCAATTTCGGTGGTTGAGGGAGACACATTTTTAGGAGGATTTGAGACTTTATTCCTTGGCTTTTCCATTTGAGTTCTTAGAAAGTGCAGTCATAGTGCAACATCATTAGGAGGACTCCAAAATAATATTCCAACCATCAAATGATCTCTAACCATATTATCAAGACCTCATCAAGTTCCATCATCAATTGTGGTCATCCATCAAGAATATGAGATCATCAAATGTAGTCCTCCATATGTTATCAAGGGCTTCTAAATACTTGGCACTTGGCACTTCTTAAGACTTCTTCGTTAGTGACTCGACATATTAATTGATGACATTCATATCAAACAAGAGTTATGACATCATCATATGGAACCAAACATCTATACCTTATCATCTCATTCTAGGGTTTCATGATATTCATTAGGCGTATCAAGAATATTTTCCATCTCGGCCAACGCCATATTGACATCAATGACAACATTGATTAACAAATAAGTACGTAAAGTGGACCACACTACGGTAGGGGAGGGACCAAGATGTGTCAGAGTTCACAAACATCTTCCATACCCTACACACGAAGTTGAGTATCAAGGATTTAGAGTGGAATATGATAATAAAGTATCATGGCTATTTGCACAAATATATTGATGAAGAAATGGATTTTCTAGACATCTCCTTACTTGGTGTAGCGTATTGATATGTTGTGAGGATCAAGTAGAATTTTAACAAAAGAAGTAAGACTTTGGATATGTTAATCAAAATCAGGGAAAAGGCACCTCCAAACCATAGAAAAAAGGGTGGAGCCAAAGTAGAGCAACCCAGGACAGCCCATTGAATTCATAAGCAAAGAATAACACCACGAAGATGAAGAAGGATACGAGAAAGTGGTGTGAGTTTGACAAGAGCCCCACCCACAACAAAAATTAATGTCATGCGAAGCAGTTACTCGTGGTCAAGATAAAAGCTTCAAATTCATATCCATATTCCAACTCTGAGCCAGAACTTGACAAGGGGAATGAAAAGGAGAAGCAGATTATTGATGCAAAACCAAGTTCCACTGTGGCCACCACCAAGGTCCATAATATTGAGCCCAAAGATCGAGAGGAGGGGGAGCATCTCTTCCACTCACAAATGTGGGTGAAGGGTTCTCCACAATAGTTCATTGTTGACAACATGAGCCAAAATAGCCTCATATTAGCAAAAATCATTAAGTGGTTGGGTCTGTTGACCACACCACACCCGCAACCGTACACCATCGGGCGGCTGCATCAAGGATGAGATTTCCATGTCAACCAGCCATGTTGCCTTCCCTACAGTATCAATCCCTTCATGAATGAGGTATTTTTTGATGTTTCTCATCTTGAAGTTTGTGATGTATTATTAGGTCAACCATACTTGTTGAAGCATCATGTTGTGTATGACTCTAGGCATTACACCATTATTATTACTGTGGGAAGTAAGCTATACATGATACTAGAGGTAGCCTCGCCTACTGCCTTTTCTTTGATTTATGATAAACAATGCAGTAAGATAATCTCCCAGACTGAGAAATTTGTTTTCTTTATGATTCACTCTCAAAGTAAGGGGAAGATCATGGCCACATCCATGGACCCTAGGAGGGGTTCCTCCATGCAGTGGAAGCAGGTGGATAATTTCATGGAAGAGTACAAGGACTTCTTCTCCTCACCCACAAGGGTATCTTTGCACTATTAGGTCAACCATTCGATCGATCTGACTTCCAGATCACCTCCACCCAATGGGCTAATATACTATCACTCTCTTGTGGAAAACAAAGAAATCAAGTGGTAGATCTAGGAGCTGCTACAAAAAGGTAACATCCGACCAAGTTCCTCACCTTGTGGGATCCAAATTGTACTTGTACAGAAGAAGGATAGGACCTGGAGACTTTGCATTAATTATCATGAACTAAATAAATCATTGTCAAGAATAGGTATCCAATCCCACTGATTGATGACCTTTTTTACCAACTTAAGGAGGCCAAGTACTTCAGTAATTTTGATTTGAAATTCTAGTTATCACCAGGTTCTAATAGAACTCACATATGTATGGATTCAAATTCAAGTATGACTTTTTGAGTGGTTGGTCATGCCCTTCTACTTGAAAAATGCCCCTACTACTTTTATGAGGTTGACGGATGACATCTCGCAACCCTTCACAACCTCATTCATGGTGGTGTATCTGAATGACATTCTCATAATTATCAAGAGTTGGGAAGAGCATCTGTAACATATTTGGTAGGTCCTTCAAACCATGTGGCAACAAAAACTAAATGATGAGCCTCAATATTTCAACAAGAATGCTGCAACTTGCGAGGCTACTGTAGAATAGGAAAATTATCTCTGTGGATAGAGACAATCCCTGTAGCCCATGGGAGAGGTTCTAGCCACAAACAAGACAATCTGACATAAGTTCCTTTAGATTAAGTCTCAGGATAATATCCTACCTCTTGTATCACTAATCCTTGTTTGATGAATTCCTTGTGTCTTTGCTCCAGCGATCAACTCCTTAATGTTCAATCAAGCACTTGAAACAAATAAACAAGTAACCAAAGCACACATGATATCATACAATATATTCAACCTACTTAAGAGGCTAAGGAGTCTTAAGCTATCAAAAATCATATCAATTGATATAGGAAACAAAATATCAGTTGTTTTTATTATGACAAAAAGGAAAGTACAACCTTCGCCTTAGCGTTGCAGGTCTCCTTCGACATGTCCGAGTTCTAGCACCACAGTTAGCATCTCATGATTCACCTCAAGCAATGGAATTTCAAGGCTTCTTCCTCTTTGTTACAAAACAAACAAACTGCACACTTATTCTCCCTTTACAAACACAAACTAGAAGGCTAAAGCTATCAATATTTTTCTAGTTATTAAAGCTCCTTCATTAGCTATTCATTGACTAGTTCATGTTGGAAAAGTAGTTTATATAGCCTTGAGAGAGGGGATATGCATCCTCTAATGATGGGAGAGGTCTTATCTCTTTTGGTTTGTTCCATTTTAATAGGGGAAAATAACCCAAAAAGTCTCTCTCGGCTCTATCTTCCCTAACCATTTACCAGACTTCCGTTCACGAAGCTTCTAGACTTGGAAGCTTTGACTCCATTTTTAAAAACATTCCAAAATGGGATCGACATGGGTAAGGGATGAATACCAGTGCTGATTGGAGCTAGATTCAATGTTAAACTCTGCATACTGGCGTGGGGAATAAACTGAGGGATAGCATTAACCTTTAAAACTAGGTTTGAAGGAATATTCTCTGGGAATGATGTAAGAGGGAAATGTTCTGCAGATGAAGAGGGATGTAAAGTCATGCTCTTCATGATGGGAAAGAATATGAGGTTCACTTTAGAGGTCCTTCAGGATTGGGGAATGGGGAGTACAGGGACTGTGACAAAATGTTGTGTAATAGATGCCCCCTAAATCGTGAAGGTTGAACAAGAGTGAGGGGTGAAATGCTTTACAAGTAGATGCATGGAACTGGAAACTGTCGTCAGAGAACGTGAAAGCAAGCATAGATACATATACATCACTGAAATATCTGATAAAAGATACATGAATCGTGGTATGGACGCAGCCATCCAAAAAAATATCATGTAAATGGATCCAAGGTATGGGCGCAACCATCTAGTAAGAAGGATCATATCGAACGCAAGGTATGGTCGCAACCATCCAATAATGAGAAGGATCACATATAACTGACTCATGGCATGGTAGCAACCATCCATCTGAAAGGGACATGTATATAAGCATGATCATGTCACATCGCCTCGCAACCTGGACTTTTGTAATCTGATCCCAGGGTCTTGCACTCCAACACGACCCGATCAAAGTAAAATTTCTAACATGTGAATAGATGTGTTGAAGTCAAACATGCTAGAAAGTTTCTTTATTACCGGTAAATGATGTGAATCGTTAACAAGCACGAGAGAAACCACCAATAATGACAATGGCTCTCAAGGCACCAACAATACAATTCATAGAGTTTGAATAAGGAACTCAAGTCGAACACCTGTGAAATCACTCGATTGAAAGCCAATGATGAGAACCTATTGTCGAGTGCGAAGAACTTGCCAATAGGGCATGCATGTTCTAAGGTACTGGAAGGGAGTCTCTCGACCAACTTCCTGGATAATGAGTTGAAGTCGACAGGAAGTGACCTTTGTCGAAGGAGGGCCATGATGTATCCTACATCATCAACGTGAGACAAGGGGATGCAATGATTATGGATGATACAGAGAATCAAGAATGAGTGTAAACTGTAGAAGGATTAACTCTTGAACATATCGGTGACATGACTCCGGAGTTTGGCAGCTCTTTAGATCCATAGGATCAGAGGTCATGATGATGTGGCAAAGATCAAATGGAAAGGAAAAAAGTGGATGACGCAAACCTGGAAAGGTCAATGATGCAATGAGGATATCCCAACCCAACACAAAGCAAAAGAGTGCCATGTTCAAGAGTGACAAGATGCTGACACAATTGGTAAAAATTTCCCATTTTCCCCCACCATTTCTGGCAGGTACCCCAATTATTTTTTATCACAAGCTTGAAGGGGATAACATATGTTTGTAGTGTAATTCCATCCTTCGGATGAATCCAACCTAGTAAGATTAATGAGCCCGAGGCAGGAGAAGCTCACATTCGTCATGGTGACGAATCCGATGTCTTAATGTTTTAACGAGTCTAACAAAGGTAAAACTCAGTATCTTTTTCATGTTTAGAGAGTTTGAAAAAGACATGAAAAAGAAAAATCCAAAAGGTCCCTTTTCATAATGTTGTCTCTCGAGCTCGAAAAGGTGACCATGTTAGTCAAGGAGTACCTTTTTCGTAAATAGTTTATCCCAACCCAAAAAAGGGGTAAACGTATACTGGGTAAATGACATTTTGGAACCGTTTTACGAGGTCAAAACAACAAGAGCTCGACAATATTTTCATGTTTTAAGAGTCAGAAAAGAGCTTAAAGTAGACTCCCCATTTTTATTCTCTTTAACGAGTCAAAAAGAGAAAAATACTAGACAATATTTTCATTTCAATTTTTTTACGAATCGAGAAAAAAGCTTAAACACAACTCCAATTTTGCATCACCACCAGCAAACCATCACTTGTCGCTGCACAAGAAGCAAACGTATTATCCATTTCTAAGGTAAAATGGTGAAAAAATGATTTTAAAACCCTAAAACATAGTTAAAAGCTTATAAAAAGGGAAAAGGTAAAACATTTTTACCGTTTACCTCTTTTACCTCATTTGGAGCAATTTTTACCCACTTGTACCGTAAATCTTCAAAAGCGGATTACTACGGATCCAGGAGGTCGATCGTCAAACCGTTTGTCGCAAGTAAGAGCCGCGTTCTACTCTTTGCATTGATGCCTATTTTTTGAGCATTTAACCGTATTTTTAGGGTTTTTGAGGGATTTTTGGCAAAAAAAAATTGCCCTCGGTTAGCACAGGATCCAGGTATGGGACCGCACTAATCGTGGGTTTTTAGCATGGGGACTCATGATTTCGGCGCACCTGTTTTAAAAATAGTCACGTCGGCGTAGAGATCTAGATTTTTTCAAATTTCGACCAATTTTATTGCTTCAAATCAATTTTTCCCTTGCAAGAACTGATGTTAAGTTAAATGTGGGGTGTTTGCAGGAAAATCAAAGCAAGAAAGATGGTGATTGAGTGATTGAGTGGAAAGAACGTGAGAATGAAAGAATAGATCAACTGGCCTTGGATGATCCAAATTGTCTTGATGCATTGAGGAACTATGGGCTCCTCAAGTTCTCCCTGACACTAGGCCTACGGGCTCAACCCGAACTACTACAATACCTTATCAGTCTGTGGGGCATTGGACGGGAGTTGTTTGTGATCCATGGTCAAGCGTTGGAGTTGGAGACTTCAGACATTTACTTCCTTACCAGATTGTCCCACAGAGGGGAACCAATCCAATTGTATAGAGGCAGGCCCATTGGGGCGAGTGTGAACATGCTCCTTGCCAAACATTGTCCAGGAGCTCTGAAATCTACAAGAGGAAAGATTGACATTATGACAATAAATGATCTTGTATTGAAGGTGAAGCTCTTGACCATTAACAGAGTAGATGGGGCTCAAGCATTATATGAGTCCAACAAATCATGTTTCCAGTATGTTGTGGACTACATGGCACCCACTGTCTTCAGCTGGGAAGAAGCCATGAAAGTGAACATGAAGTGACAATTATCCAAATGCAAAGCAAGGACCCTAAGGTAATTTGGATATGGCTCCGTCTTAGTGACTTTCTTCTTGGAACGAATCCCATTGTTCCACTACTAGCTGGCAGAGGTGGATCCCCCTGTACCACGAGATCCACAGATGGTTCGATGGAGTGATCTAATGCCCAGATCTGGAGGGGGCCAATACATGTCATACAATCTCGCTTTCTTTGCGCGGATGAGGTGTCAGCTGATCGTTGTGGAGGATTGGCCATACAGAGGGACTGACTTCCGTGGTGATCCTGACATGTCGCTCCTAGAGGGAGAAGACTTTGATGATGGAGGTAAGCAAAACAATTACGTTCTTTGGTTTTTTGTTGTTTTTTGAATATATCTATTTGTGACCCCTTGACTTTGTAATTGCAGATGTGGGACCAGAGCAACCAGTCGAGATGTACCCGATCACTAAACACGTGGCTCGACAATTTGAAGTCGCTCCTTATCAGGAAGGAGTTGACAACGAAGAAGAGATTGCTTGGAACCTAGACAACCAGACGAGAGGAATCCCAGAGTATGCTCGAATGGAGGACATTCCTCTCCATTATCAGCGGCACACAGTGGGAGTGTCAGATCGGATTCACCAATTACTAACCCATGTAGTGCGCGCAATAACATGCTATCATGAGCATAATGTGAGTAGTCCATAGTTAACATTTATAGTTTTGAGGTCTATGAGCCACGGATGTACTTGAAACACATATATTATTTTTTTGATTTTGATGTATTACACTCAAACATTATCGACATATATATGCTATATTTCCTGTTTACTATGATACAATGTTTTTTCACATATTGTGTAAATGTATGTCTAACACATAATTAGCCAATGCATCTGTTAATGTATTAATATGCCTAGGAGTTTGATGATAGTGATAAAATAAAAAATTTCTTTCCAAGAGACGAATACAAAAATACATTCTCAATCTTTGAGGGTTTCTGACAAAATATTTCCCATTGAGCTGAAGAACTACAAGTTGCGAATCAAGGTTTACAACCATTTCTCAAATGTCAAGAGCAATAGCTTCTAACAAGAGTTTTAGAAATGTGCTATATACAACAATGTTATTAGTTGTTGGACCCAAAAAAATACCTTGAAGATCAATCAACTCACCATGAGGGTCATAAATAGCCGATGTCGCGGATGATAAATTTTGGGTACTACAACAAGTGCCATCAATGAAACTGACAAAAGGAGTTGCAGACATCTGCAAAGCAGGGGAACATATAATAAGAAGGAAAGTTGCTTGAAACAAACACACCAAACCACACTGCACAAAAATGAATAACACACTTACGTACAAAAGTAACCATGCGAGATGACTCACGCATAATACTTTGAGGTGGAGTCCATTTCCGGACTTGGGTAATCAATCAACAATGAAGAAAACTAGAATTTTACCATTGACATGACTTGTAAGCATCGAATCAGCCAAATAATAGAGAAGAACTCATAAAATCCTGTGCCCCCATGCCCCTCAGGTGAGTGAGGGTTACGAGTCATAAGATGGAAACCCCATTGCGATAATGGAAAAATGGTAGAAACTCAAGGAGGTGAGAAAAAGTTGAACTCATGATGAGGAAAAGGTTCCCCCTATTGAAAGAGCTTGACAATGTCAGGGTAAACTGAAATGTCAATAGGCATTGTTAGGGTAATAGTACCCATGTTCCCTTCGAAAGTGGTTGGGTCAGGAAACGAGAAGAGAACTTCTCAAGGCAAGTAGACATGACTTCCTGGCCAGGTAAGAACGAGGAACAATGATAAGTATCATTCCAAGGTGCTTCCTCAAGAGACATATTTTCCATGATACTTTTGTTAGTGGGGAACGTCTTAGTTAAGGGATCAAAATAATCTGAAGAACCAAGCCAAGGGAATTGAGAATATGAGTCAAGAGACGTACTCGAAGCAGTGTGATCAGTAGATACCAAAGTCGAAGTTGAAACAATTTCCACATAATTAATCTTGGCGGGGCTTAACGACATGACATCACCTCATGAATCAATGAGATTAGGAGAGGGAATTACCCAAGGATCAGACTTAATTGAGATCATGTTGACCGAGGTAACATTCGAAGGTGGGAGAGGAAAAATTCCCATTAAGGTGGGATCTTTGAAAAGTCCAACCCCCACACTCTCATATGGAGCACTAGTATGCTTCACGTAAGGAAAATTGCCATCCAAGGAGGAAGAGGCAAATAAAGACAATTGGTCAACTGTGACGATTTTCCCTTGATGAGGAAAATGGAGCACACGGAAAAGAGAGGAGGCTACAACATGCATAGCATGGGTCCAACTCCATCCGAGTAGAAGATTATAGTTAAGATGTTCATCAACAATTTCTACTTCAACATTAATTGTCTTACCTTCCAAGGTATTGGCAAGATTAAGAAGGACACCGAATGCTCGAGAATCACATCCATCAAAGGCTTCCAATGTGTTAGGTGGTTGGTTTAGGGTAGGAGAACCGATTGCCTTCCAACAAGACATAGATATGATGCAGGTGGAAGCACCTTCATCAATGATGGTCTCGTGAATCATCTTTTCATTAATGATCACCTGAATGAGAATGGAAATATAATGGGGTAAGCGTGGAACATGGTTTTCCAGATCAAAGCAAATGAGATTGGAATCAAATGGATCAGTACCTCCAATAGCTGACAACAATGCTTTCTGCTGAGAAGGACATCTTTGAAGGACCTCGAGGGAATACATGGTCGGTGGCACTTGAGCCAAATCCTCAAGAATATTGTAGTGTTGAGCGGCTCGAGCATTTGGATTGTACGAGGAATTTCGCAACACACCTCAAGAGGGTGGTCGAATAGCAGAATCAGGACTAGGTCACTCTATGTGGAGAGGACCAGAGGTAGATGGGATAAAGGAAGAAGGGGTAATTTCTTTCTCTTTCCCTACCATCAAAGTAGGTGTTTGATAATCTTTATATCTGGTAGCCAAGTTTATAGGTGTATTCATCATAAACACTTGGGAACCTGTGGAAGCGGAAGACTGAGGTTCGTCTACCATTTGGGTCTGCTGGGGTGGAAAAGGTTCTTTTAAGACAGCCGGGGTCCCTTTTAGCAAGTGACTAACTTCAAATCATCAGGGACAGTATTTAGTGTAATGATCATCCTCATAGATGAGGCATGGATACTTCGGCTTTCTTTGAGAGGTATCACCAACAGAAGATTTTGGTGGGCCCTATTTTGGAGCATCAGCTTTGGCCTTCCCTTTGCCCTTCTTTTTACCCTTAGAGGTTTTGTCTGCTGCAATAGACTGGACATCATGAACCTTAGAGGTTTTAGGAAGACCAGATGAATTTAGAGAGGGATCATTGGCACCAGTGTTTGAGACTGATTTCTTCTTTGAAGAAGACTTCACGAGAGTCTGAGACACAGAACCAATCACTTCATCAATAGGTGGTGTATCCAGAGACTTCGATGTTGTCAGATCGGATGATGGTCTTGAAGCGTCGGGTAACATCTCATATAATGTGCCAAATTGTGAGTAGACGAGGTCTAAATACTGGGCACGAGAAATGGCTTGCTCCTCAGTAACACACCCACTCATAGTTATGTCTCTAGAAATTGGGCCGACGAATGATTTGGTGAACCATTCTGTCAGTAATTGATCAACAATTTCAAACTTGACCAGGTGATGTCGACATCTCCATTCGTGGATGTGATCGGAGATATGGGTCACAATTTTTTGCTTAAGTGACGTAAGCAAATAGGTGTCAGTTTCATAGCGAACCGACAGTTGTAGATGAGTGGTGAAATCCATAGCAAGAGAGTTGAAGTCACTGTAGGTACTTCGAGGCAATTCGATTTACCATTTTGCTGCAACACCTGTGAGAGTTCTTTGAAAAAGTCAGAGATGGATGGAATCATCAACATATGAATTGGAGGAGCACCAAAGGTGATATGTCATCACGTGGGCTTATGGATCCTCCTTCGCTTTTCCCTCAAATTTGGGGCAATCGCTCGGAATCTTGGACGGAACTAGAGGCCAGTATGGCGAATGAAGAATGAGATCATTCATAAGCCTAGAAACATCTAGCAGCTCTAACGTGGCGAAGAATGGAAATTGTGTATTAAATGGCATATAGGGCCTTTGAGGAGACCCATATTGTGGAGTCCATCCTTGTTGGTAAGGATTTCCCCCCCATAGTGGTAGATTTTGTCCATATGGAATCTGATTTTGCCCCCACTGAGGGTTACCCTGCCCATAAGGAGGATTTGGTCCTGGGTAGGTTTGATACTGCCCCGCCATAGGCTGCTGATAAGAAACATACGAGTTATAAGGTTGTTGAACCTAATGACCCTAGACGTAAGGATTTTGAACCTGTTGTTGCAGTACTTGACCTTGACCTTGCAAAGGTTGACCTTGCTGATATGAATACAAGGGTTGTTGCTGCCCAAGTTGAACTTGTTGCTACAAAGGTTGGCTTTACTGCTATAAAGGTTGTCCCCACGGCTGCAGAGGTTGTCCTTACGAGGACATAGGATGGGAGGATTGCTGAACAAACTGCGTCTACGGCTGCAAAGTTTGCTACGATTGTTGCAAAGGTTTCCCTTGTGATTGTAGTAGTTGTCCTTATGGCTGCAATACTTGCCCTTGCCGCTGCAAATATTTCCCCTGCTGTTGTGAAGGTTTCCCTTGCTACTGTGAAGGTTGCCCTTGTTTCTACAAAGGTTGCCCTTGCTGCTGCAAAGGTTGCCCTTGTTGCAGCAAGGGTATCTGGAAAGTTCTTGGGGTGGCACCCTAAGGGTATTGATAGTTCCCAAATTGAATTTGACCATACCCACCAGGGACAGTGGATTGACTAGGCTGAATGTAGGGCCTAACTTGGGGAATGTAAGGCGAATTTACCATAGCTTGCGAACCAATGGAACATAAGTTAGTTGGAATGGAACCTGAGCCACATATGGCTGTTGGTATTGGATGTTACCCAACCCAGATTGACCAACAGGGTTTGGGATAACACCGTAAGAGGGTTGATTCATTCTAACCATGTGAGTTTGTAATCCACTCACACTGGTTGCACCAGACATTACAGGGATATTTGGATCTTGGCCCCTAGGCAATGGCACGGTCTATCCACTTACTAGAGGGGTAGAAGAACTTACCAAGACCTGACTTGATACTGTCGGTTGAACTGGAAGAGTCATTTGAAATGACGAAACAAGTTGAGATGGAATGGTAGGTTACACTAGAACTGAAGTGACTAGAGTTTGTACAATTTGTCGAGAGGTTATGTTTTGAATGAACGTACCTGAGGTAGGCATAGTGTTGGAAGACCAGATGGGATTCTGATATAACAACGAGGCACTAGGATTGCCCTAAACCAACTAAGCTAGAGAGGTATAACCATGCAAAAATAAGGGCTCACTATACTTAGGGTAGACGCTAGACATGATGCTTCCCATATAAGGGAAAGCTTCTGGAAGGAACTCATATCCCTTCTCATCAACTATGTGAGGAGTGTGTGTAGTAGAAACCTCCGAATGACTTGGAGAGGAGACTGGGATCTCACCTTCTGACTCCATGGGTGGAAACAAATGATGACAAGGAACTAAAGATGTCTGAGGAGATAACTCAAAAGGAACACCAAGTCAACCGTACAGACTGTATGGACATTGTGGTGATATCACAACAGGATCAAACAAAGGGTTCAGAGGGTAAACAACCAGGCTTTGCAGACTTTCAAGAGTCAACAGAATCTCGGAAGTCTGGATAGGATTATTCAGAGATTCTGGGCTAGATTTGTAAGGTGACCCAATATCTGATGGAGGTGGACGAGATGAAAAAGGTTGAATAATCAGAATAATTCCAAGTTCAAAACCTTGGTCTTCAAGCAATTACAGAAGTTCAGGGAAAGCTTCTCCAGATGACCTTTCAGATGGAGGAGAGGAAGAGGAACAAGATGAACCTAATGGTTCAACCACGATGACTTTGTCTCAAACAAAAGAGAAGAGATATTAATTTTAGAGCTTCTTTAAAATATATTAGGGGTATACTCACGATGTGGTCCAGAATAAGACTATCCAAAATGTGATGTGATCGTGGGAAAAAAAAAAAATTAAGACGCTGAAACAGATTGATACCTTTTCATGTCTTAAAATTCAAGAAAAATGCAAAGATGACTCTAGTCACTTTCGGTTTGAATAAGCTTGAAAGTTAAAGTGCTCGATGATCTTTTATATTTAAAGATTCAAAAAGACCAAAATGACTACTCAGGATAATCTAGGAAAAAGGGATTACCAAGTAACCGTGAACTGTAGAATACCTTCAGGTGAACCAAAATGTATAAGCATGCAATCTCCCCGAATGTTGTGTTCGGTGTATCACATTTACAAGGTGACAAACTCAGCTTCCTACGAATAAAGGATTGCAAACCTAGTGGGGTATCCCTTTATATACGTGATGGTATGGGGAGCACAAGTCCATACTAGCATTGTCTAGTGCCGAAGTGAACGACAACTTCTAGGTTTAAAGATTCCAGAACATGTCTCTAGCTTAGACCTCTAAATGTGAGCGTTTAGTTTAAAATGTGCCTTAGGTTAATTGAATACATTTTAAAGGTTTATCCTGAAATTAAGTCTTAGTTTTTAGGCCCTATCGATGTCACCCGAAAAACTCTTATATGCAGCTATATGAGACAAAACCCTTTCAGTTCGATGAATGTTTACACTAATTGAGAGAAGAGAAAACAATCAATGCAACAAACAAGCAACTGAAAATAAGATGACTTTTCACTACTTTTCTTTCCAAAACAAAACAATGAAAATTCTTTCCACTTCATACTCTTCCTATCAAATGCACTTCAACTAGTCCTTTTAATAGTAAAAGAAGTTCCCCGGCTGCGGGTGTTTATTAGGCTATTGAATGTGGGGGCGGCCTCATTACTGGGCAAGTGGCCGCCCACATCCGCTAGATGGCCCGAAGCCTCAAGAATCCGTCACGTCGGTCCGGCCAGCAGTTATGAAACCATTAATGCTACAGGGAGAACAGCTGTTTGCAGGGGTATAATTGTCGTCCGCCTTGGCTCGCAGGTGAAAGGTGAGCAGTTGGAAGGTGCTGGTATGGTTAGTGTCTGTTGCGTGCTCTGTGATGCTTCGACTGTGTGTTGGGCGCTCGGTTCTTGGATGAGTGCACAGTGGGTGCGTGCGCCAAGATTCAGACCTCGGCCCTCTGCACAGAAGGCCTTGGTCTTTGCCTTGGTCTTTACCTTGGGACGCCAGGGTATTCTTGTTTATCTGCTCCGGTTTGGTGCTCTGAGCGTTACTCTGCTCCAGCTTCGTGAGTTCCGTGAGTGTAATGTGCCTTACGGCGCTCTGAATGCCACGGGGGTTCAGTATATCCGAGCCCCTGCAAGAAATTCGCCCGTTCGGAGCTCTGGTGACACTCAGCTTCAGCGTGTTCGGCTCTCTGGGAGCAATTCACCTCTCGGCGCACCGGAAAAGTCTCGGCTCCAGCTCCGGGTGGTAAGTCTTGTTCCTCGTACTCATGTTCTATTACCGGTTTATCATCTTCTGTATAAGTTTCTGCACTGGTTTAAGGCCCTTTGTGGCCAAGAGAAAACGTGGCCTCTGGGCAGCATTGGGTATATTTTGGTTCCAGGATGCCGAGGGAGAGGCTCCGCCTCATCAGCAGGCGGGGAGGTTCAAGGGGCGGTGCAAGAGGTCGGGCTTCATCACCACGATCCTCGGCATCTTTTGACTCCCCCTCGGAAGAAATTAGCTCCCCTGGAGCTCGACGAGGGCGCGACAGAAGCAAAGGGCGGGGAAGGGCAGCGGCGTGTCCATTTGGCTCTCACCCATCCACCTACTTCCGGTTTCCATGCACCCTGGACAATGCCATTTACTATGTCTCATTTCGGATTGAAAAATGCGACCATGCAGACAGGCCAAAGGTCCCAGTAGAGCCACGGCCACCCTCGCCTGTTCAGTGTCCGCGACTACAGCCTGCGGAAGCCTCGGGGCGGTGGCGGGAACAAGAGCCGGAACAAGCGAGCCTGCAAAGGATGATGCACCATACACAAACTCGAGTGCTTCCGATCCATATGCCTGTCTAGTGGTGGAGGAGCAACCATCCACCTCCGTGGATGCTTAAGCTTGTTGCTGGGTTGTTCTGGGTGTTTTGGAGACAATTCGTTCAGTCTCAGGTTGTCGGTAAGGTAGTCACCGTTTGTAATGTGGGTTAGTCAATGCTGGTTGTTGGGTCGCGTTACATAGTCTTTTGTGTGTCTGTAATGTTGGGTATTATGTATGTGGGTTCTGCAATGTATGTAAGTTCCTCCCTCGCCTCGGCAGGGAATGGGCGTATATCGCTTGGGTCCAGTTTTATTTGGGTTCTGGCTTGGGGCCAGCGGACAGTCTCATAGTCCCTCAGTCTCTCAGGCTCGGTTTCAGTCTCAGTATGTCACATTGTTCAGATGTAGCCAGCTCCTCTTGGCGGATGTAACTCTTTTTGTACTCTTTTTTGTATAATACTAAAAGTAGCATGATTTACACACAAAAAAAACAGTAAAAGAAGTTCATTTCATCTCAAATGCTCATGATG
Source organism: Pinus taeda (assembly GCA_000404065.3). Lineage (NCBI taxonomy): Eukaryota > Viridiplantae > Streptophyta > Pinopsida > Pinales > Pinaceae > Pinus > Pinus taeda. The sequence goes on along the minus strand of APFE030103983.1, from coordinate 51,262 downwards.
ATGTAATTCTAGCTTTCAATGATGCTACTTAATGCAACATATCGATTAAACAAACTAGAATGATGTATTTTCTTCAATGAAATGCTACAATGAATCTTTCACATGCACATTTCAATGAAAATTTTCAAACAACGAAACATCAACCATATGCAAAGCATGATAAGAAGAACTCCTGTCAAACCAAACATGCAAAGATTCAATCGAAACAAAACCGAGCAATGTGATCTATGCTTATAAAAGAGACGTTCAACAAGAGAACAATAAATGAAACTTTTTCACTTGTTTAATTGAAACCAAAGCAAGATAGATGCAAGGACTAAAAAACAAAATGCATGAAGCAGCAAATCACCAACTTGATTCGATGAGCATACAAGCAAATGAACAGACAATGATCTAGATGTCCTAGGGACACAAACCATCCAAAAACTCCAAAAATCATGTAATGCAATCTCAAACCAATCAAGCAAACAAATCAAGCTAACAAAGCTTTCTAGCCAGGGAGAATAAAGGCAAACAAGCCAAGAAATAGAACTTATGAGGACAAGACACACTTGCAATGATTTAGAAGAAACCTTGATTTTAACCTAAAGGAATCGGTGTGACTATCTAACTGGAAACAAGCGCCATAAAAGGTTGTGGCGTGACTATTCAAAGGGAACTCGTGTTGGTCGGCGCTACTGTCAAAAAATTAACAACACTGATCGAGGGATTCAAAAAAAATATATCAATTTTCATAAAGCAAAAACAGACCTGTCACTCTGAATTCAAGAATCAAAGTAGTAGACAAGGAAAATTATAGAAAACCAAAGAGAAAGAGTGAGACGACAAAAGTCAACACAAATCATGAAATGAAAACAATCCAAAGAGAGGGAGGGATCTCGAGTATGGTCGCCAATTTGTGGAGTAGGAAAATTATCCCTGTAGACAGAGACAATCCCTCTAGCTTAGGGGAGAAGGTTTAGCCACAAGTAAGACAATATTACATAAGTTCCCTAAGATTGAGTCTCACGATAAGATCCTACCTCTTGTGTCACTAATCGTTGTTTGATGAAGTCCTTGTGTCTTTGCTCCAACGATTAGCTCCTTAATGTTCAATCAAGCACCTAAAACAAATAGATAAGTAACCAAAGCACTCATGATAGCATACAATATATTCAACCTACTTAAGAGGCTAAGGAGTCTTAAGCTATCAAAAACCATATGTAATTGATATAGGAAACAAAATATCAGTTGTTTTATTATGACAAAAAGTAAAGTACAACCTTCACCTTAGCACTGCAGGTCTCCTTTGATGTGTCCGGGGTATAGCACTACTATTAGCATCTCATGATTCACCTCAAGCAATGGAAGTTCAAGGATTCTTCCTCTTTGTTCTAAACCAAACAAACTACACACTTATTCTACCTTTACAAACACAAACTAGAAGGCTAAAGCTATCAATATTTTGTTGGTTATTCAAGCTCCTTCATTAGCTATTCATTAATTAGTTCAGGTTGGAAAAGGAGGATTTTATATAGCTTTGAGAGAGGGGATATGGATCCTCTTATGATGGGAGAGGTCTTATCTCTTTTGGTTTGTTCCATTTTAATAGGGGAAAAGAACCCAAACAATCTCGCTCAGCTCTATCTTGCCTAACCATTTACCAGACTTCCATTCACGAAGCTTCTAGACTTGGAAGCTCCGACTCCATTTTTAAAAACTTTCCAAAAGGGGATCGATGCAGGTAAGGGATGAATACTAGTGCTGATCGGTGCTAGGCTTAGTGTTAAACTCTGCAGATCGACGCAGGGAAGAAACTAAGGGATAACATCGACATTTAAAACTGGGTTTGAAAGAATATTTTCTGGGAATGATGTAAGAGGGAAATGTTCTGCGGATGAAGAGGGATGTAAAGGCATGCTCTTCATGATGGAAAAGCATATGAGGTTCACTATAGAGGTTCTCTAGGATTGGGAAACGGGGAGTACAGGGACAGTGACAAAATGTTGTGTAACAACTACCAACTTTAATTATCAACCTGAGGTTTGTAAAAACTTAAGAGGGGCCAACACTATATGTGCAACATACATCTTCCTCTTCCTAGTATGACTCCCTTGGATGCAAGTGAAAGAAGACAATGAAAAACTTCAAATGAACAAAAATCTAGGTAAGTTGCAGCCCTTAGTTGCAAAAGGTAAACAACCATGAACAAACATATTCTACTTTTGTTGGAAAGTAAATGACAAAAACGACATCTATTCTATTTGAAAAAGTGTAAAGCAATATGAAAACCAAGCAAATATAATATATCGTGCTGGAAAGGAAATGTAATTAAAGGAAATCTATTCTATTTTGTAGGAAAGGAAAGTCCTATACTATTCTTGCAGGAAGGAAATCACATTTTGCTTAAAGTAAATTCTAGAAAGGGAATCTAAACTAATTGCAAAAATCAGCATTCAAGAAACAAGCAATGTAAAATCTAAATGGTGACCTACCCAAGCCTCAGCTCAACTAAAGTGGAATTAGAGCATTCATAGGCTATAAATATACTTTTACCATGAATTTGGAGTGAATAAGAGCTTGAAAACAAACCACTACAAGAAACTTTCCATTGCTACAGGAAACTTCCAACAAGCCTATTTTTTGAGTCAACATGCCAGATGCCCAAGATAATCAAATGCAAACATTTCAGGGTAATTTTTGTTATTAATTTAATTGTTTTTAGCTATCAATCCAAGTGGAATCAACTTGAAAGGGCTTTGTTAGCACGTGCTAAAATTAAGTAGAAAATTACTACTAAAAACCAGAAATTTCATAACAATGAGCTAGTAAGTTAATTTAAGTACCCAAATGCCTAAAATTATAAAGTGAAAATGCTATGAGGTAATTTTTTAATTAATTTTGATGTTTTAGGCTTCAATACAAGTGGAATCAACTTGAAGAAGCTCAATAACATGCACTAAAATTCAACAAAAAAAATATTATTATCTTGCTACAAGATTATTGGGAATAATTGTTTATCTACTTTATTAATCAAAACAAAGTTCCTACTAGGTATATGAATCCTTTTTATTCATATTTATGGTCTTATAATCATTATGGAGTGCCTAAGGGTGGTCAGGAGTGTTGTGGGGCAAATTGGAATACATTTGGAAGCTTTTTCCATAGTGCTACATGATTGTCCTGTAGGTATTACAAGAAAGTGTTGAGAGAAAATTTGATGAAGGAGAAGGTAAGAAGGTGAATATTGGTGGTTGGGATGGATCAAGGAGAGATGGAAAAGCTTGCTCCATACCTCATATGAATCAAATATCATATCCTATAGAAAAACTACATGTGCTGGTAGACTGTGGAATATTGGAACATAAGTGAGAGAAGGGATCTCTAGGGCACTTGGAGAATTCAAAGATGTTTATTAAATAAGCATAACAATCTTGTTTTAACAATAGAAACTATATACTGATGCTACTTAACCAAAGTCATTAACCGATCACAAACTGGCTAATATATAAGATTTAAAAATAAAAGTGCAGTGAAGCAAATGGATAGAAACTAAGCTATAAATGATGCATGCATGAACATAAATATTTTTGTTAGTCTTGAACCAAATAAACCATGTAGACAATGGGAAGATAAATTTGGAGCTCAACTATGTAATCAAGATTGTTTCACAATTTAGGCTTTTGTGATTTGAGATTGGTTGGAGATTAATTTTCGGATTCATCACATAAAATTTATGATGTATTTACATTTCGAACTTGCTTGTGTGGTTCATCTTCAGAAAGAAAATGAATGTGAAGAAATATGACCATGTTGGGAAGAAATAAATATGAAATTGAAAGGAAAGAAAAGTCTAACAAGTTGAAAACCCTAATATTAAAACAAAATAATTATTTCTAATGTTTAATAATAATAACCAAGATTGTTTTTAAACATAAATAACTAGAAAACGAAACTATACTAAATGCATGAAAGAGAACAAAGTACAAGAGGGGCTTGAGTACCTAGGATTGGGCCCTAACCCAAGGAAACTCAAGTCCTTTTAAAAGATGGATCATACTGAAAATAAGATGGCTTTCATTCATTTTCAAAAGAGTTCATACATAACAAAATACTAGGCAAAAAAGGTTGCTACTCCCCAAAGTCTATTCTCTAATAATTTGAACTTGTTATTGGGATACTAGGCCCCTTTATCTATACAAAAAGACTGGAGGGGAAGCCTCCTTGAAAAGGGGGGCTGCTTCCCTCCAAAATTCCTAGAAAAAAATGGATATGATCCCCAGTAGGAGGAATCTTTATGAAATATTGAATCTAGCTTCTCCTATAGCAAGGAAACACATCTCTAGTATAATGCTCCATAATAATAATAATAATAATACATAAATAAATAAATAAATAAAATATTAATATACAAGTGAATAAATAATAAAAGAATAAAGAAAATATAATAATAGTAAATAAATTAAATACTGAAGAAAAATATAATAATAATAAATAAATAATAAATAATGAAGGGAATATAATAATAGTGAATAAATAAAATAATAAATAATAAAACCGGAGTTCTAAATAAATATATATAAAAGTAAACTATAAAGATAGTAAAATTAAATAAAGTTAACAAAAGTAAAAAAAAGAATAAAATAGGAAAGAGTTAAATTAAGAGAAATATTGAAATAAGTAAAACTTAAAATAAAAAAATAAAAGTTGACATGTTGACACATGGAATGTGTACATGTAGATCCATTTCCATTTATGGAACTATTTGGTCTATTTAATGGACAATGAGGAGGATGAAATTATTTATTCATTCTTTTGGAAGAAAAATATTGTGAGACAAAGTATTCCATGGCAGTGGTAGTTGATTAAGGGCTCCAGGGTGGCTAGATGTAAAAAGGTTATCTGCGGTTGAGCCTACTGTTGAGTGGAGAGTCGTCCCCAAAAAAAATTGTTGCAGTTATCATGATTCAAATATCGTTCAACTCAGAAATCACAAGTAAGTAATATCGTCACTACAAGTAAGTTGTCTCTGCTCGTATTTTTGAAAATTCTATGCTAACTAGTGAAATAGTTTGTGTGTTGATTGTAAATCACATAATTGATATAATTCGTTATATATTTTAATTGTGGGTTGTTACATATGGTATTAGAGCATAGGCTCCAACCCATTAAAACCTCTGGTATTTCTTCAATATGAAACCATTGCAAAAAAAAAAAACAAACAAACAAACAAACAAATGAACACAATATGTGAATGTAGCTAGTATTAATATTTTGAATGTACATTAGGAAGTTTGGATGTATGCTAAGTACAAAAGAAGATAATTTTATTTAACTTCATGGAAAAGTGAATCAAATAATTTATATAGAAACAAATTGAATTGTAGAAAACATTAGGTATTTTTTACTTTTTTTTTTTTTTGATATGTATAGGGATGGCTCTTATATTTATGATGATATGGTTTTAGTTATTCTTGATGTCAGCATGGAAATGTTGAAGTCTAATGTTTTGATGATATGTGGTAATTGGACATAGTTTTGATGAGAGGATAATCATGTTTATTTTTTTTTATTTTGTTATGTTAATGATGTTGTATGCTTATGATGGATATGATATGCATAATGTGGCATAGGGATTATGATGTTAGGATATGAGGTTATATTGACATGTGATTCATTTATTATGTGATTTCATGAATGTCTTTGATGTTGATATGTTGATGTTATAACTTATGAAGGTATTTTATGATGTGAAGCATGTGGCATTTGCATACAAATTTTACAACATGCAAGAGTATGTGATTCTTTACTATTCAGAACGTGGCGATTAACAATGACGTTATGTTATTATGATGACATTCAAGAGTTGACATGTGGATTATCTTCTATGATGTTATTATTATAAATAATGTTTTGGATGCATGTTGAGATTTGGTGACTGATAGGAACTCCGCAAATGGGTCGAGAGAGTTGGTTTATTTGATGATCTTGTGGGAGCCCATACCTACGAGGGAGAATATGTAACACAATATCAGTTGGGGACAGACTCAATCAACACTACATATGACATTTGTTCCTTTGTCTTGTATAACTCTTGATAGATAGCTCATGAAGGCTATGGAACCATATTCAGGAGGTTGAGTGCCTAATATTTGATTGGGAAGCTGAATTCCTCAGGTTTGTGATGCCTGGTGCTGTGCACCTTAGTGAGTTTGGAGGGAGTGGGGCAACCTTGCAAGATGCCCAAAGTCATTGACTATTGAGACCATATGACTGCCTTGGATTAGATGAGGTCTAAGCCTTGTAATGAGCCTTGGGGCCAGCCTTGGGCTATGGTATAGACCAATGAGGCTTTATGCTTGGTTCCAAAAGTTAGGAAAAATGACAGAGATTCCTTGAGATTTCCCAAATGTTGTGTAACTTTCGATACTAGTTCAATAGACTTTGTAGGGAAAACATGAAGTAATAAATAACAAAATAAAATAAAATAAAAGTTAAATGATTCAACTTAACTTAAGTATGTAATGTTTTGTAATAATAATAATAATAATAATTAATAAATAAAATAAAAATAATATTAATATACAAGTGGAATAATAATAAATAATAAAGAAAATATAAATAATAGTAAATAAATAATAAATAATAAAGAAAATATAATAATAGTAAATAAATAACAAAAAAATGAAGAGAATATAATAATAGTAAATAAATAAAATAATAAATAATAAACTGGAGTTCTAAATAAATATATATATAAATAAACAATAAAAATAGTAAAATTAAGTAAAGTTAATAAAAAGTAAAAAGAAAAGAAAAGAATAAAATAAGAAAGAGTTAAATTAAGAGAAATATTGAATTAAGTAAAACTTAAAATAAAGAAATAAAAATTGGCATGTTGACACATGGAATGTGTGCATGCAAAACACTTTCCATTTTTGGAATCGTTTGGTCTATTTAATGGATGATGAGAAGGATGAGATTATTCATTCATTCTTTTGGAAGAAAAGTGTTGTGAGACAAAAGATTCCCTGACAGTAGTAGTTGATTGACGACTTGAGGGTGGCTAGTTGTAGAAAGGTTATGTGTAGTTGAGCCTACGATTGGGTGGAGAGTTATTCCAAAAAACTTTGTTGCGGTTAGTGGGATTCAAATAACATTCAACTCATAAATCACAAGGAATATTGTCACTACAGGTAACTTGTCTCTAGTCGTATTTTCGAAAATTCTATGCTAATAAGTTAAATAGTTTGTGTGTTGATTATAAATCACATAATTGATATAATTAGTTATATATTTTAATTGTGGGTTATTACACCTAAATTTTCTTAATCAATGGAGCTTCAAAATCTGTTTAATAATTTCATAATGTCTCATTCATTTATTATCCATATTATAACATCATATGGTAGGGAACAAGTCCCTAAATTCTTTCATTCTACAAATATTTGGATTTCGCTCAATATTATGCATAAATAGATAATATTAGGCACATAATAAACAAGGGGAAATCAAATTCCGAAGGACCCATTAATACTATGAATTAACTCTATAATGTGCAAGTAACGGGGTTAAACAAATGTTTTAGGTGTCTAGGAAAGACCAAAAGGGCCTTATAAAATATCCAATTCAGGGGCCCATCATATCCCCCTACTGAAATTATGGCTCACCCTTGAGAAACTCAATCCTTCTACTTTCCTTTGTGTGCCTCTATTGTTGCGATGTCATTGGCTTGCTTATTTCATGCTCTCTATACTAGTTTACTTCCTATTATTCTTTATGCTCCACTATCTACACATCCACTCCTTTCCGCTTACCACAATATCACTTTAAACAAATGGTCAGTCAATGCCTCATTTACCACATCATATTTACGATTGCTCTTATAAAAAATAAGACTGTAGAATTTACAGAGATCTTTCTTCTAACAATTGAGGGGTTTCCATTATTTTTTATGTCAGATAGTGGTGAGGAGAGATGGCATTTACCCTCTATCCTAATTATTGCCTCTGTTCTTTGAATTTTTTGGTAGAGTTAGCCTCTTGTAGCACTTTGTATTCTTCCTATAGTACCTTGTACAAAATCTTGTAGTATCTTGTACAAAATCTTGTAGCACCATGTTTTGACTCCAAAAGAAGGCTTTCTTAGCACTCATAGCCTCATTTCTTGATCCTTTGTCCTAGTGCACTCCCATGGGTAAGGTAGATATCTTGCTTATGTCATTTTCATTGAAATGGATCTCCATTTCTCTTACTATTGTCACAAACTCTTGGTAAATTCTTCAAAGAATCCAATGCAACTATAAATTTGGAAAATTGTGAGCACCTCAGGGTGTTGATGGATCCTTGAGGGATCTATAGGTTCCATTTGGTTTAAAACCCCTTCCCATGGCTAAAAAAGAAATCTGATAGGTCAAAATTAATGCTTGCTAGCTTTGCTACGAGATCCATGAAATTCACCCCTAGTGACAAAGTTATGGGCTCATAGTGGTCTAAAGGGTGTTTCAAACTCTGAAGGTGAAGGATAAAACACAAAAACCTTCTCCATATCAACTCAAATTGCAAGAAAACATAGACTGGTGTATCTTTAAAACCCTTCCTATATCTTTTTGTACCAAAGAAAATAGTAATGGTACAATTTACCCCTTCCAATGGTATAGGCTTGGTGCTCCCTTAATTCTACACTTTTTCTCCTTGTTGTAGTGTTTTGGTCACTCCTTTGGCACCTTGGTTCTCCTTGATTCTGGGTGGCCAAGAATTTGGTCTTTCTTGGCTACCTATAGTGACCCCTAATACTTAGACACACACAAGATCAATTGCATAGTTTTTCATGGAATCCAAAGGGTTTGATTTGCATACCTTGCTTACCTATGGAGCTAATTGATTGTACTGTGGCGCTGAAGAATGTTTGCAGGTGTTGTTGGAGATTTACTTCTTTCATTTTTGACTGCATAGAGATCTTCTTCTCTTCTGGCTAAATGGAGATATGGTTCTTCATTTTTGGGTTCTGTTTATGGTCAAGATGATGATTCCAAGGCCCTCTTGGCCATTTTCCTTTAGTATGTGATGGTAAAGGGTGGCTTTGTTGGGCACTTGAAGGATTCTACAAGAAACATAGTTTCCTATAACAGTTACAAGGGATCCATTAAATCACCATTTCTCGAAGATTTTTTTTATGATCCCGAAGTCCTAGATGCTCCAATTGCTTTGGAGGCTTCTTAATATGCTTCTTCATGGTCTTAGATTCTCTGCCTCAAAAAAATGCGTGCATAATGGGTTGCATACAATTGTTCTTGGGTGATCAAGAATATTGTAGTAGCTGACAAAAGGTCTTGTTGCTACTTGAGGACCATATTTGTAATCCTCTAATGCTCCATGGTGATTGACTTTTGGATCTGGTGCTTTAGCTATGGTCTGGAAAGAGATGTATAGACTGCTACAGGGTTGTGTGTCTTCTTGTAGCAGTCACATAGACCCTACTAAGACCTTTGGTTTCTCCACATACTACTTTAGAAAATTTTCATAATTTATAGAAAAGCTAAGGATGGGTGTCAAAGAGCTATGTGGTGGTGGGAAAGGTAGATAAAGGGGAAAAAGGAATGGTTTTTGATGAACAAAGAGAGGTTGAGGGTGAATAAGAGCTCAGGTGGTGTGGAAAATGAGTGATGGGGTTATGGTGGACCCCCTCCCTTATTCCTGAGTGGAAAATAGAAGAATTGTTCCTTCTTTTTGCACCAATAACAATCGTGTAGAAAATTTGGATCAATCTTGTAGCAATATAGGACAATCATGTAGCAAACTTGTTTAACCCATATCTCTTAAACGATATATTGGATTCGCCTGAAATATTTTGAGCATGTTTCCATAATCCTTATACATCTCCCCACAAAAAATCTTGGCCAATGGATGCACAAATATTGAGAAAAATAAAAAAATGGTTGTAGGTGATGAAAACCAATTTCTTGAAAAATATGCACTAGAATTTGCTAGAATTTATTGATCATGTTACCATCATCCTTATGCATCTCCCCATAAAACAACTCAGCTAATGGATGCACGATTTTTGAGATATGGTCAAAACAATTTTTGTCTTGTGTTTTTTTTACAATTCTAGAATATCTTGTAGCAACATAGAACTTTCATGTGGCAGTTATAGGACAACAAAGAAAATGAATGGGAAAGGCTTGGGAATGATGGATAAATGTTGGAAATGGATGAGGGTGATGCATTGTTGGGCCATATTGGTAAAGTAGGTGGAAAATTCAAGTTTGAATTCCTTTTACTAGATTTATGCTCAAGTTTTTCTCATGGCGCTAACTTCTTGTTGTTTCTTTCACAAAGATACGTAGAGAAAATAATATATTTTCTCTTTTCATTTTTTCATTTCATCTTTTTTTCCTAGGCCTACTTATTGTCTCACTAAGGTTTTCAACCAGCAAGTCTTCGTAGGCACCTCAAAGGAGGTTTTCAACTAGGATCTTATTTCCTTTTTTTTCTTTATCTCTTCTTTCCAACCCATTGACCGCCTCATGGAGGTTTTCAATCAATGAGACAATCTTAGGTGCCTCAAAGGAGGTTATAAATTGAGTTTTTATTTTTATTTTTTCTCTCTTTTTTATTTTCTTTTTTCCTATCCTACCCCACATGAAAAAAAGAAAAAAAGAAATTTCAAGTATAGGAATACTTCCAATGGAGCCATGTGCATAACAAGATGACAAGTAAACTCATGTGTGGGCTCAAAATATATGCTTTGGCATGTACCTTTTTATGAGAGACTAGTTGCTTTGATGATGATGCCAAACATTATTGAAGAGAGTGGTGCTCCTGTTTACCGATTGTCGAGATCCAAAGTTCAATATAATTGTGATTCCCTTGGTTCACTTGCTCGTTAGGATCATTCTGTATGTCTCCTTCTTCCATGCCATTCAAATCCTCTACTATTTTCCGATTAGTCTCTTGAACACATTAATAGTATGATGATAAGCATACTATAAATTCTTCAATCTAAATCTCCAATGGTTGAACTCCATCAAATGTGGTACATGATTCTTTAGTATCCTCTACGTCTTCTTCTTTTGGATGTTATTCTTCATTGATATCAATAAAATATGTTTTTTGAAATACTCTTCCTGGTCTAATATTAATACCATTTAGATCAAGAGGAATTGTTTGGAAGTGTTGTACCTCAACATTGTAAGTGGGTTGAGTTACTTTATTGTTTGTCTTTGGAAATGGTTGTGCAGGGAGTTGAGTGAGTGGGAGTGGATCTTTGAGAGGGATTTGGTTGAGGTTGTAGTTTTGGTGTAGGTGGATGGTATGGATAACATTGATTTGGTTATGGAGAATATTGATAAATATATTGAGGATATAGTGGATTTCTACCATAATACCCTTGCCAACCTTGTTGCCAAGATTGGTTTTGGGGTTGAGATGGCCAAGGTTTCCAAGGGAAGGGTGTGTTCCAATTACTTTGAGATTTTTGTGCATAAATTTGAAATTGTGAATTAGGGTCTTGCATTATACCAAGTTGACTAGGCTTCCATGGTCTTCTTAGAGCTACATAACATAACTTATTTGGTGTTTGATTTGCTCCACTATCCTCTTGCTAAACTTCATTCAACCCTGGTAATGATAGGCAATCTTTAGTAGCATGTGATTCTACATAGGTAACACAAATTTCAGCATCCTCTTTTTTCTCTACTTGTTTACTTAGATTGCTAATAATTTAGTTTTAAAGTTATCTAGCAAATTACCAAGTTCATCTTGACTTACTGATCTTGATGTTGATTTACTTACTCTTGTCCTTTCTCTTGATATGCGCTTGCATATTTCACAAATTTCTTCAAATGATAATTGGTATGTACATCATTCTACTCATTATATTGAGGATATCAATCCACTCATCTCTAATTGTTCTAAGTAAGAGGGTTTTTAGTGTGTCAAATCCTAAATTATGTAATTTTTCCCTCTTAGCATTATACACGAATCTCTATATTAGATCCTCAAGGCTCTCATCTTATTTTTGAGCAATTCTAAATATTTCCTCTTTAATATTATGATCTTTATATTTTTCTAGAAATATTGTTTTCATATCATTCCATGCCCTAAATTTATGAACTATTTAAGAGCTCTATCCTTCAATGTTTCCATAAATAGTTTTAACTTTTGAGTTTATAATAAGTAACCATAAGATCTAAAAAGTATTTAAAATTCAAAGAGATAGGTTTCAAGATCCTCTGACCTCATAACATGGAAGTTGGGAAGGAAAGATGGAGGGATATTCTTCACATGAGCACTGATATTAGTATCTTGAATTGAAAATCCAAGAGGATCTTCCTCATTTTCATCATCTCCATCCATTTCTTCTACCTTCTCTACCACATATTCTTCTTCTACCTACAAAAATAGATGGTAATGTGGTTCTTATTGCACCACGTGATCAAGTGGGGGGTTGTGGTTTTGAAGAATTTTTTTTTAAATGTGTTTATAAAATTTTTGAATGAGAATGTTAATGCAATGCAATAAAGGATGCATAATGCAAGTTTTTTGCTTTTGCAGAAAATATGAATGTAAAAAAGAAAGAGGGAACCATTCCAAGAACAAGAGAGTGCTAGCCTTGACACCCTCCCTAGAAATGGCATCAAAAAGTCATGAGCCCCAGTATTGCAACAAGAATGTTGCAACTCCCGAGGCTACCAAATTTAATTATCAACCCAAGGTTCATACAAACTTAAGAGGGGCCGACACTATATGTGCAGAAGACACCTTCCTCTTCCTAGTTTGACTCTCTATGATGCAGGTGAAAGAAGGCAATGAAACAACTTAAAAAGAGAAAATATCTAGGTAAGCCACTAGTCCTAAGTTGCAAAAGGTAAGTAGAAATAAGAAAATATATTATACTTTTGTTGGAAATTATAAAAAACATCTATTTTATTTACAAGTGTAAAGCACAATAACAACAAAGCAAATATAGTATATCTTGCTAAAAATGAAATGGACTTAAAGGAAAAATATTCTATTTTGTAGGAAAGGAAATTCCTAGATTACTTTTGCAGGAAGGAAATCACACTTTATGTAAAGTAGATCGTGGAAAGGAAATATAAACTAATTGCAAAAATCAACATCTAAGAAGCAAGCAATGTAAAAGATAAATGGTGATATAACCAAGTCTTAGCTCAACTAAATTGGTCTCAGAGAATTCATAGGATATATATACTTCTACCATGGATTTGGAGTGAATATGAGTTCTAAAACAAATTGCTACAAGAAAGTCGCTACAGGAAACTTCCAACAAGCCTGTTTCACGATTCAACATGCAAAATTCCCAAGCTAATCAAATGAAAACACTGTGGGGTATTTTTTTATTATTAATTTCAATATTTTTAGCTTTCAATCCAAGTGGAATCAACTGAAAAGGGATTCATTAGGACGTGCTAAAATTCAGCACAAAATTACTACTAAAAACCACAAATTTCATAACAACGAGCTAACAAGTTGATTTAAGTACCCAAATGCCTAAGCTAATAAAGTGAAAATTCTATGGGGTAAATTTTGTTATTAAATTGGATGTTTCTAGGTTTCAATCCAAGTTGAATCAACTTGAAAGAAACTCATTAACACAATTCAACATAAATTTATTATTGTTTTGCTACAAGATTGTTGTGAATGAATGTTTATCTACTTTATTAACCAAAGCAAAGTTCCTAATAGGAATTTGAATCCATTATATTCATATTTATGCTTATTATTAGTATGGAGTTCCTAGGGGTGATCAGGAGTGTTAGGAAGGTCAAAATGCATTTGGAGGCTTTTTTATAGTGCTACAGGATTGTCCTGTAGGTGCTATAGTAAAGTGCCGAGAGAAATTTTGATGAAGGAGAAGGCAGGAAGGTGAATGCTAGTGGTTGGGATGGATCAAGGAGATATGGACGAGCCTTCTCCAATCCTCAAAGGAATCAAATGGCGTATCTTGTAGCAGAAAAGACAAATTTTCCTCTTCTTGTAGCAAAATTGTGTGTTCTGGTAGACTGTGGAATGTTGGAACAAAAGTGAGAGAAGGGATATTTGGGGCACCTGGAGCATTTAAATATGTTTATTAAATACACATAATAATACTATTTTACCAAGATAATATATACACTAATACTACTTAACCAGTCATTAACCAATCACAAACTAGTTAATATGCAAGATTTAGAAATAAAAGTGCAGGGAAGCAAATGGATGAAAACTAAGCTATAAATTATGCATTCATGAACATAGATATTTTGTTATTCTTAAACCAAAGAAACCATGTATATAATGGAAAGATAAATTTGGATCTCAACTCTGTAATCAAGACTATTTCTAAATGGAAATAACCAAAAAACAAAACTACATTAAATGCATGAAATAGAACAAAGTACAAGAGGGCATTGAGTACCTAGGGTTGGGCCCTAACCCAGGGAAACTCAAGGCTCTTTAAATATGGATCATACTGAAAATAAGATGGCTTTTATTCACTGTCAAAAGAGTTCATAGATAACAAAATACTAGGAAAAGAAGCCTGATACTCCTCAAAGTCTATTCTCCACTAATTCAAAGTTACTTTCTATTGGGATATTAGGCCCCTTCATTTATACAAAAATAATTAAGGGGAAGCTTCCTTGAAGAGGGATATTGCTTCCCTCAAAAATTCCTATAAAAGTGGATTTGGTCCCCAACAGGAAGAGTCTTTCCTAAATACTGAAATATCGCTTCTCCTATAGGAGGGACACAACCCTAGATTTTCTCAACCAATGGAGGTCCAAAATTTATTAATAATTTCACAATATCCCATTCATTTATTCTCCATCCTGTAACATCCTATGGTAGGAAATAAGTCCCTAAATTCTCTCTTTTTGCAGATCTTTGGAGTTCACTCAATATTCTCTCAATATTATGCAAAGATAAATAATATTAAGCACATAATAAGCAAGGGGAAATAACATTCATAGGGAACCATTAATATTATGAATTAACTCTATAATGTGTAAGGGGTTAAACATATGTTTTAGGTGTCTAGGAAAGACCAAATTGGCCTTATAAAATATCTAATTCTGGGGCCCATTACTATGTGCCAACCTAGAGAAATGCACCTTTAGAATGAACCAGGTCCAATATCTGGGTTACATCATTGATTAGCCAAGGCATGCATGTGGATCCAGCTAAGTTCCAAATCATTTGGTATTGATTAGCCCCAACCACTCTAACAGAGCTTCATAGCTTTTTGGGCCTTTCCAACTTCTATCGAAAGTTCTTGTTGGGATTTTCTCATATCACTTGGCCTTTGAGTCAAGTTACCAAGGCCAGAGTGAAAGAATTTTTTTTTTGGCCTAATTCACAACAAAAAGCATTCGTTGAGCTAAGGCATTTCCCTTTCTTTTCACCAACACTCACATTTATAGACTTGCAACAACCATTTGAAATTGAAACAAATGCCTCCGACTATTCTATTGGTGTTGCTATCACCCAACAAGGGCATCCATTTCCCTATCACAGTGAGACACTCTCCATTACAATTCAAAAATACCCCACCT
The DNA here is from genome assembly GCA_000404065.3 of Pinus taeda. Lineage (NCBI taxonomy): Eukaryota > Viridiplantae > Streptophyta > Pinopsida > Pinales > Pinaceae > Pinus > Pinus taeda. The sequence goes on along the minus strand of APFE030103983.1, from coordinate 35,727 downwards.
ACAATAAAGAGATGTATTCCATCGTGTAGGCTTGCCAGTAGTGGAAACATTACATTTTGGCGAAGGAGATGATCATCCACACATACCACCATCCTTTTCAATTTATACATATAGAAGGGAAGTTGCAAAACAACTGCCACAAAAATTGGTCCACATATCAGAACAATTTCATGGGGACCATTGTTTTCTAAGGTGGGAGGACTGATCCAGGTGGATATTGGTGGCCACTTGCCTATTCGAATTAGACCTACAACACTATTTTCTTTCAATTTCCAAATTTCTATCGTAGTTTAATTTTTTTGGCAGTTTTTTGGGCCTTGAACTTTCAGAACCATTTTGAGGCCCTAAAGTTATGTACTCAAATAAATATTTATAATGAGGTATCATACACGTCAAACGAAGGTCATATGACAAATTTACGACCCTAGGAAGTTGATGTACCAACTAACCCCAATGGGGCCCACAAACTTTTGGTGCTTCATCTCCTAAGGTTAGATTTTTGGATGTTTGGGGTTTTCCATTATTTCTCAAATATAAAAAGGCCTCTGACCCTCATTGTAACACAATCCATCAGGCATGTAGTCGCAACATCTCTGCTCATAAATAAGCTTCTATCACCTAAGCTAATTTGCTTCTCTTATGTATGTAAATGGTTGTCTACAGTTGCTATTTTATTAATGAAAGTTCTATTTTACAGCATCTTTGTGTTTTGGTTTGAATATGTATTTCATTTTGTTCCTTCATTAATTCAGATCAACTAAAGAGTGAAAATAAAAATGGGGGCACGTAGGGAAACTGAGAAATTGAATGGATCATAGGCATTAAGGTCAAAGAAAATACTAAAATGCATTGTGTACCGAGGCCACAATTTCACCTTGAAGAATATTTTCCAGTGGAATCTAACCATTTTTGTTTTCAAAAAAATTGACTATAGGAGTGGTTGAATCATTTTTTTTTAATAGTGGAAATGAATTTAACGCCGTAAAAAACCCTTAGGGCACCCAAATTCCCAAAACTTGACAACTATAACCCAGATTTCCCAAAATTTATGTCATATTTTGACCAAAATCACGTCGAAATTTCCACTACTTTCCTGAAAAAATTATCAAACTACTCTATACTAAAATTGATAAGATCTCACATTATGCTCAGAGTCATTGATAAAATCCTCTACAAGTTGTGAAATTAAAATAACATTCAATAATAATTCCAAGTTTCGACATGCTTGTTGTTATAAGAAGATTTTTTTACATAAAGTATGTCTGAAAAGATTAAAGATTGAATTTTTTAAAAACATTCTAAATATTAGATGTGTTTTGGCGTTCTCTCGAAGTACGTGTTTTATCACAAAGTAGTGATCTTATAATTGTCCAAAATGGTTCCAAACGACAACGTTCAAATAGGGTTATATTGTTATTGGTTTAGTAGAAAGTGGTGTTCTTCTAATTGGCCAAAATTGTTCCAAAAGGCAATGTTCAAATTGGGTTATATTTTTAATGGTTTAGTACAAAGTAGTGCTCGTCTAGTTTTCCATAATAGTTCTTAAGGACATTATTTAAATTGGGTTATATTGTTAACGGTTTAGTACAAAGCAGTGCTCGTCTAGTTGGCCATAATAGTTCTTAAAGACATTGTTTAAATTGGGTTATATTTTAATGGTTTTGCATTAGAGAAGCAAAAGTTATTGGTGTGAGGTTAAGTAAATGGGATTATTGGTTAAGAATTAAGTCTTCATTGTTATGGTTTAATTATATTCTAAAGGGTTAATAATATTGGTTTTTATTTTTTATTTTTATCAATAGAATAAGTAGACATGTTGTTTATCATTGAGAAGGTTTGAAGTTGAGTCGAAGGGAGTGCCCCTTATAATACTAATGCAACCATTTATAAGTACACTAGGTTGGTTAACCAAGTTTCAAACCTGGGTGGGACCTTAATATTGGTCAACAAATACTTTCCAATGTGGAATGTCAATTGTTTGACCTAGCTCAATGGGCAAGAGCTAAGGATGTAGGATTAATTCAGGTTGAAGGAAATTTGTAATGATAGATGATTAATTAAAGTTGATAGAAAGGGTTAAGGGTATAGGATTAATTAAGGTTAACGAATACATGTTAAATTTAAAAATCCTATATTTATGTTTAATGCTAAGCATTAAGGATGGAATTTGAAGTTAAGGGTTATAAGGGTGAAGATAAAGGTTAATGATTATTCTTAACATAGAGGGCATAAGGGATTAGTTTAATATGAGAATGAATAAAGGTTGGAGATTAAGATTAAAGGCTAAGGAAATCTTAGGGTTTTAAGTTTAGGACCAAATTTAATGATGTAAAGGTTAAAAATTTTGGGCTAAGGGCTAACAATTATGGGTTAAGGGTTAATTCCTTCATTCCTCCACATTTTGTACCATCACTTTGATTGATTTCCTATACAAATGGTTTGGCATACAATAGTTTGAATTCTCAGCCTCCTTCAACCCCTTTGATTAGAAATATTATAACACCATGGAAGAAACACAAAATACTCCAAATAAGTAATATTTTCCTTCTTCAACTTCTATAGCACCTTAACCATGTTAAAATCCCTTAAAAAAAACAATTGTAAATTCAAATATTGTATAATATACTATATATTTAAACATTCCAACCCAGTGTGAAGTTTAAGGTTTAATGCTTTAGTGTGCAATATTTTATGGTTATGGGTTGGGGGTTAGGGCTTATTGTTTACTAGGTATAATAAAGGGAAAATGTTAAAGTTTAGGGGTTTGAGTTAGGTTTACCATGAATGGCATGTGTATTAAGGGTTAAGCGATGGTTCAGAGTTAATGATTAAGGTTTAAGAATTGAGGGTTAATTAAGGGACCTTAAGAGATATGCCCAATTACGGTCACTTTGACGTTAAGGTTAAATAATATTGGCTTGAGTTTAATGATACTAGTTCAAAGGAATCGACCGTTCTATATTGACGAGTCACGGGTTAAGGATTAAGGGTTGGGTTGTGAGGGTTCATATATTGAGGGTAAATAAATAATTTAGGTTAAATGTTTGAACTATCATTAATCAATTAGTTAATTTTATAAGTTGTGTCTCAACTCGTCAAAAGTGTACTAGACCCACTTGAAGATGTACATGGTTAGAAATCAAACTTGATCATTTTTTGTTAATCTAATCCACATCATCGTGACATATCCTCCTATATTATTAAACTTGACTATATATTCAATACATGTATTCTCTACTTGCATGCCAACCAACCTTACATTGGACTATACCTATATATCATTGAGTTATTATTTTGAAATTTGTGAAAGTGATTTCCTTCTTTTGAGCTTCTTTTCAACATGCTTATATGGTGCAATAATGTCTTCTCAAAGAAGCTTGAAGTGAGTGTATAGAATGCCACACACATTTAGTTGTTCTCCTTTTAAGGGTTTATACATTAAGGGTTAAGGGATGGGGTTCAAGAGTCAAGCATTCATTAAGCTTAAGCATCTATGTTTAAGGGTTATTAAAGGTCAAGGAAGCATCAATGAGGGCTAAAAATTAAGTTGACTTGAGAGTTATTGAATTTAGGGTAAACTAGGAATAAGGGTTTAGGGTTAAGGATTAAGATGTAAAATTTTAGATAGACAATTTTGGGAAAAAATGTTATGTATCAGTGGAAAAAGGTTTAAGGGATAAGTAATACCAATGGGCAATGCATAGTAACAACATTATCTCGTATGGCACAATTTTTCTTCCATTGGTGGCCAATGGTCTATGCTAAATTTCCTCATGGGCCCTTGTTAGCCTTAATGTATGTATGTCATTGATGTGGTTGATGACTTCAAATTTCATAGTAATCAACTCATGATTATCTAGGTGTACATTATGGGCCACCCACCTCTTCCATCGACTTGACATAATTCTTGATCTTGGAAATTTTTCAAGTCTTAAACTTTTGAGGCCATTTTGAGGCCTTAAATGATGTTTTTTTTAACCATTCAAGGGCTTGTTCTTGGCTTTGATTAACCAAAACTTCCATCAATTTTACTTCTCAATTATATCTTTGCAATGAGCCATTATTTTCCACAAATGGAGATCAGATGCAAAAGTTACACCATATGGAAGTTGATGTATCAATTAACCACCTTGGGGTCCATAATGTTTTTGGTGCTTCGTCTCTTATGGTTATGATTTTTATCCATTAGGTTTTAGTACTTTATGTTAGGAGGCCATGCTTTGCCTCTTGAAATGGAACCTTGTGAATGAGCATAGTTGACACCTCTCCATCTTCAGAAATAAGCTACCACCATTCAAGCTAGTTTGTATTGATCTACATTGTATAGTCTTTTTATATTTCTTTCATTATTATAATCTAGGTTTCATTGTATTATTGTGCATGTACAATATTTATATGTGCATGTTTCCATTCATATTCCTACCTTTCATTTTATTCTCTATACAATCCATGTCAATGGTATTAGAGCAATTTTTTATTTTTAATTTCTTAGTGTATGTCCTTGATAAGGTAAAGACATTAGAAAGTTGGGTTTTGAGCTAATTTCACTTGGGGAAAACCACTCTCACCAACCCAAGAAATCCCTTGTGGTGGAAGAAAAGAGAGATGACATAGTAGGAGATCCTATCAACTCATCGATCAAGGAATCCCTCACACAACAAAGGAATAAGATGATGAACAATTTTTCCTTAATCCTTTGAAAACTACTAATGGTGGCTAAGGCACCTTCAATAAACAACCATTTTGAAGGTCTGACACATTATCAAGTATAAATTAACTTTGTATCCTTTTATTTGTATGCTATATAGATACAAGTGATTTAGTTAAATGGTTAAATCTATTAGAGGGTTATTACTTTTTTAGAAAAAAAAATGACATTAAAAAGGTCAACTCTATGTTCCTTAAATCCATTCTCATGTCCAATATTGTTGGGAAGGTTGCTAGGAGAGACACAGTGAAGATGAGTCTATGGAATTTAGGATAGGACCCACTTGTGTGTTATTTGTTGATTCTTTCAAGGAGGAGTTATACCATGTTGGAAGATATGATGAAAAATATGCAAGATAGATGACTCTACATCAAGAGAAAGACTAGATGGTGCTAGAGTAAAACAATATCTTCCATACCTTGTGCTCAAAGTTAGGTATCAAAGACGCCAAGCAACACCTAGTTTTCAAGTACCATAGTGGCGTACATAGGTACATCCAAGTAAAATATTGATTTCTTATACATTTGGGATCTACTTATCGATATGCTATCAAAATCAATAAAAAATTTAAGTAGTGGAATAAGTGGGAGTTTGGGCCTACAAATTCATCGTAGCAAAGCATGGTAAAGGTGGTCATAACTAATAGAGCAAAGAATAGGGAAAGGAGATAAAAAATTAATGATTTTTTTCTACGTTGTTGGTAAATAATGGTAATGGAATGTCAAATAAGAACACTATAATGTAGCGTGATTACCATAAAATACCCTAGCATAACACTTATAAATGTCACTTGAAATCATCTTTGTTGGTTGAGGTTAAAGAGAAATAATTAGCTATGGCTTATAATTTCAATTAGAGAATGATATGTATTGGATCATTATATTTTTGTTCATCCATATTGATGCTACCAAAGTGGAAAAAGTGGAGGAATCAACTCAAAAGACCATTTTTACCAATAGGACCCATTTTGGAAAATTAGGGTCTGAAACCTTTTAAGAGCATTTTGAGGCATCAAACAACATTTTTTGGAGAATTTTTTTTTCTAGGTCTTTTCTTCCTATTCTACACATAAATACATTTCCAATGACACAATAATTTCCTCAACTAGAGTCTATATGGAAAATATATGACACTCAAAAGTTGACCTTCTTGTTTTGACCACCATAATTTGAGAGGGTGCCATGTCAAAACCCATTACTCAAGGAAACGTGGGCTAGATACATTATCATGATGAAGAGGGCTCTAGAAAAGTCATTATTGTAACTCTAGTTAAGAGTTGAAGGATCCAAACCTGTGAAGTTGTGTTATAACTGCACGACTAGGAGGAAAAGGGTTTCCACTCTTCTTTAGTGCATTTTCTGTTCCATAGATGAACCTAGTATCTAAGAGGGATAGGGAAAGAGCACACATAGAGTAATTGTGAACTATATTAGCCCGCATTTTGTAGGCCTTACTTAATTGTACTTGAAACTATCTTCTATATAGAGAAAGAGACCATAGCGACCTCTCCTTCTAGTTGGGTTTGATATCGAAAGGGCTTCCGAAGTTATATCTCGTGTCAACCATGGTTTGTGAGTTTTTATTTCTATGTTATCAATTTTCTGCATAATTTTCATGCACACGAAATAAAAAATAATTTACATATCCAAAATATAAAGAGAAATAAACCCTAATAGTCTAGATTTCAGTTATTTAAGTATAATTTTATCATATATGTTGTGACAAACTGACTAGTGGAATACTCATAGCAGTTTACAGATCAAATAAAGATAAGGGTATGAAAATCATTGATGTAAAACCTAGTGCTACCATCACAACTACAAAGAGCCAACCAAAAAATTAGAGGAGTTTGAGGAAGGGGAGCACCTTTTCCATTCATAAATGTGGATGAAGGGGACTCCACTATATTTCAATGTTGATAATGGTAGCTAGAAGAATCTAATCTAACTGAAGGTGATCAAGTGCTTGAAGATCTCAACAATTCCACGTACCTAATCGTGCATTATTAGCTGTTTGAACCAAGGATGAGACATGTTTTTAAATTACCAATGTCATTTATCATATGGCATAAATCACTTCAAAGATGATGTACTATGTGATGTTTCTCTACTTGAAGTTTGCAATGTTCTTTTAAGAAAATCATATATGTGGAGATGTCATGCTATTTATGATTCAAGGATCCTCAGTGTCATTATTATTTTGGGAGGCCAAATCCATAGGGTACTAGAAGTAGTTTTTACTACTGCAGTTTCTTTGGTCTTGGAAAAATAATGTTGAAAGGTAATATCTCATATTGGAAAACTTTCATGTGCATGGTTTGGTTATAATCTGAATGTAATGTAACTACAATTTCCAAAAACTTCAACATAGGGCCTCTCTACAAAACAAAAATAGGTGGAAAATATTGTAAAAGAATACAAAGATATATTTCCTTCAATTGCAGGGGTGACTCTACACTACAAAGTGAAGCATTCAATTGACTTAATACTTTGTACTCCTTTAACTAATGGCCTAATATACAAACATATTTTCTATAGAATTAAGGAATAAAATGTCAAATTCATGAGCTCATCCAAAAAGGACACATTCAATTGAGCTTCCCACTATATGGGATCCCAATTGTATTGGTGAGAAACAAAGATGGGATGTAGTGACTCTTTATTGATTATAGATTCTGGACAAAATCATTGTTAAGAAATGATACCCAATCCCTTGAATTAATAATATTATTTATCAACTTAAAGGTTCTAGGTTATTTAGTAAGATTAATATGAAGTCTGACTACCACAAAGTTTTAATTTAACAAATGAAAGTATGGAAGCCAACCTTCAAGTCTAAAAAAGGTTGTTTTGAGTTGTTGGTCATGCCTTTTGGCTTGATTATTTCTCCAAAAAATTCATGAAAATTATGGATCATGTATTGTGATTTTTCATGAACTCCTTTGTTGTTCTATATTTGGACGACATCTTGATCTTTAGTAGAACCTAGGTAGAACATTTGCAAATTCATCGAGCCTTGATTACCCCATCAAAACAAAAGTTATATGTCAATACAAAAAAATGCTAAGTTAGCAAGTAAAGAATTTAATATTTGAAATTAAAACATGGGTTTCATTTGGGCCCAACTAAGATCCAAGTCATTTATGATTGGTTATCCCCAACAACTCTAATAGAACTCTGAAGCTTCTTAGCCCTTGACAAATTCTATCATTTGTTCATGCTGCCATTCTCTCATATCACTTGGACCTTAATTCAAATGACCAACGATGGAGTTAAATATATGTTTTCTTGGTCTGTCATAACAAAAAGAATTTAAGGACCTAAAACATAGCCTCTACTTCACACCACTCCTCATTTTAACAAACCTGCACACCACTCCTCATTTTAACAAACCTGCAACAACTATTTGAGATTGAGATAAACAACTCTAACTATGGTATCAATGTAGTCCTCACTCAACATGGACATCTAGTGACATATCATAGTGAAAAACTATCTAACGTTGTTTATAGATATCCCTCCTATGACAAGGAGATGCAATCCATTATTCAAGCATGTCGGAAATGGAAGCTTTATATTATGGGAAAGGAAATTATAATCCACACTAATCACAAGATGCTAGAATTCATACAAACATATGGAAAGTTATAGAATTACCACCATTGTAAGTGGTCCACATACTTGCAATAATTCCTCTTGAACATTAAGTACAAGAAGGGTAGTAGAGATCGTGTTGCAGGCTACCTCAGTTGCCCCCTAGATATTGTGCTAATCACATTTCTTAATTCATTTTGGCATGATACCTCCATGTGGCCCCAATTATATGATAACAACATTGACTTCATTGCTACATATCAAACACTAGGTATAGGTAAACAAGTTTTAGACTTTCACCTCCAAGGTGCAAGTTTTTGCTATCTATGCCATCTTTACGTTCCTTTAAGTGAGCATGCAAAGCTAATTTGGGAGGAAAATTAAAAATGGGTGGTAAGGGATTTTGGTGTGGATAAGGAAATAACAATACTTCAGAAGTATTTATATTGGCTAAAACTATGGCAAGATGTCAACAAGTATATTAAATCATGAACTACTTGTGCCATTGCTAAACTTGCTATCAAGAAGCAACAATTATGCTCTCCTCTTCCTACCATAGACAGGCACTAGGAGTTAGTCTCCATGGATTACATGTTAGATTTCCCCTCCACTAAGCATGGTAAGTATTGTGTCGTTGTGGTTGTTGATCAATTCTCTAAAATGGTCATTTTGGCACCATGTAAGAAGAGTATCACAATTGAATTCAATGCTAAGTTCTTATTTGAGTGTGTTTGGGTTCATTTTGGTTTACCACAGCCACTATTTCAACTAGGGACATTAGGTTCCTTTGTACCTTATGGTTCAACCTATGGTCTTTGATTGACAACAAGTTAACCAAATAGGGTACCTTCCACCCCTGAACAAATTGACAAATATAATTGGTCAATAGGATGACTTTTCATATCTTACACATGTATAACTCCAATCATACATGTACATGGGGTGAGATCCTCATGTATGTTCAACATATATAAAATAGATCCATCCACAACCCTATTGGCCCTAGCCCCTTTTAGGTGTGCTTGGGATTTTAGTAATTAGTCCTCCTTCTAGCCATTCATATGAAGAGTCCTCCCATGCTTAGACAGTGGTAAATGAAGTATCCAAATTTTTTGAATGGATCCAATGCCTCCAATAATAGGTTAATGATATATTGTATAAAGTTAATTCCAAGTACAAGTAAAGGCATGACCAAAATTGAGTTCCACACAAGCTTAGGTTGGTGATAAGGTGTGGTTGCATTTGTAGAAAGAGTGCCTCAGAGGCCTGCATAAGAAAATTCGATAATTATAATATGGGCCTTACACCATCATGAAGGCATTGGGTGAAAATGATCTTGAATTGCATATTTCTTCCATCTTTGGCTTGCATCCAATATTTAATGTGGAGTTGAAATAGATCCCTGAATCAAGGGATGCCTTTGCATGCTGCCTTGGGAGGAGCATCCCATGCATGCAAATCAGTTTTGCTTGGTCCCGAAGGGAACCATACAGTCTGCTCACTAGGAAGAAAAAATGTGCATTTCTAGGAGGGAGCTAGAATGCCTGCCCAGAGGGATTGCGCAATTTCTAGGTAGAGCAGCAAACTGCTGCCCAGAATTGTGCAATTTATAGGCTGATCAATCCTTCTGGGAGGAATTGCGCAATTTTCTAGTGAACGGTGATAGGCAGGATTTGTGCATTTTTGGAGCCTAGCAGGCTGCCAGACAAAATTGTGCAATTTCTGGAGGGAAGGTTGGTTTCCCTCCAGAATTGCGCAATTTCTTGAGAGAGTTGCTCAACCTGTAGTTGGACCAAGTCTAGTGAAACAGCCTGTGAGGGGGATGTAACAAGCTTTGATGGACAAGCAGTCATTCTGCAAGAAAATCATTGAAGCTTGTGTACTTGACAAGACAAGGCATGTTGCTGTGAAAGGTTGGTAGGGAGGCTCCAAAACGAAGCTAAGGAAAAATTTTGGAGGGTGGTTGTAGCCGCTACAACAGGCAGAGGAAGACCCATGGAGATATTGTCACAGTTTCTCTAGGCCCAATGAACCAGTTGGCATTGTTGTGGAATGGTTAGCAAAGAAGCATGAAGCAGCATCCAGGAGAGCACCAACAACAGAGGTAAACATATCAACGTGCAACAAAGGCAAGAGGAATATTGTCGACAGCGCGAAGCCATAACAAAGTTTCAAGTTTAGAGGAGACCCACTTGTGCAGAAAGCAGCTTTGGCAATAGAGGTGAAGAGGCAACAACACGACAAGAGGAATACACAAAGGCAGAGAGAAAAATGGAGAATGGAGGAAACAGAGAAGGAGTTGCATGAGTTGAAGCAGCAACTCCAGAAGGAACAGGATTTGCACAGACAGGAGAAGGAAGCGCAACATGAACAAGTACAGCAAGGGGCACAACATGTACAGACATATGAAACCGCACTCGTATAGGTAGTCAACTCATCCAAACAACTGGCACCAAGTAGACAGGGGGAGTAATCGCAGCAACATGACTTTTCTCAAGAGATTGAACAAGCACTTGAGCAGATGGATACGAATATGGAGCAACAGGAGTTAGAGAAAGACATCAACCCCATGCCTTACCACCAAGAGGTAGACTTACCAGCTTCACTAGATATGGAAGCGGAGAAAGTCCCAAGCGACCAAGGAGACACTAAGATCCTTGGAGACAATCTGGAAGGAGAGACGCACAACATCTCATTCGACGAGTCGCATCATAGAGTTGTGAAATATCACTGAGTGTCTACTCCAGATGACAACACATCTCTTGCGTAGTTTGAGGAATGAGTGATCATGTCCGATGTGCACAAACATCCAACAACATTGGCCGATGCTACCAGAGCATATGCCAAAGCCACTAGCTCGGGTGTTCGCTTCCTAATAGCAGAGAAGGAGCGAATGACTAAGGAGTTACAAACATCCAAGCAGGGAGGAGAATTGGTTACAACATCCACCCAAGTAGAGTTGAAGAAGGAAATACTAGATGAAGTATTGTCCCATGAGTCATTCATGTGGGCATTGTATTCCAAGTTTGGCACCGTGCATAAAGCAGTTGTCCATCTCAACGATTAGCAGCAGCGATGTGCTAGGAGAACACGTATCTTGTCAAACATGCATATTGTTGTTGAATACATGAAAACATGGATAATGAGATACAAGTGAGCTCCATTACACTTGCCCAAGATGGTGAAGCCCAGAGTGGTCGAGTTGAAGGGACATATCCGAAGTCAGATCTAGAACTATGAAGACCTCTCGCAGCTCATCACTAGTCTATAGGATTCCCATGCATGGGTATTCAGGAGTATGGATGTTATTGTGCGCATACACATGATCCCATCTATTGGGACACTCACCCAGGAAAAGGCAAAGGTACAAGTCCGATTGGAGCTTGACTCATACTTTGACAAGTTGATGTGCATAGCCACCAGTGCAGACACCATGCATCAGTATGTCACTGGTTTGGCCGCACTGAAGACAATGATGCGCATGTTATCAGATGAGTTGGATGGAGGAGCTCGAGCAGTGTACTCGAATGCTATGGAAGCAAGAGTTCGTTCCCAGACGATGTCACCATAGAGTACACGGACACCATCGCAGACTACCAAGCTTGGCATCAGTTTTTCACTGTCGACCATAGCGAGGATGTCGAAGAGTTGGTCTTCCCACAGTTGTCCGAGTCATAGTGATGTCTTGCATGGCTTGCTCAAGCCCATTTTGTCTCACATGGGTACATGTGCATATTGTATGTAATGTCTTGTCAAGTGAAAGTTCAAGTGTCGATAGTTGGATGTAACAGTCATAGAGTAGATGAAGAGTCATGAGGGTAGATGAATTGTCGCAAAGGGGAATGTCAAGGGCCACCCCACCCTTTGCTATAAATAGTCCCTCATAACTCATTGTAAAGGCTTTTGGTTAGCCAAGCCTCCGATAGGAGTATCTTAGAGAAAGCTTGGAGAGTATTGTAACGAGCATTGGCTTTTCCACTATGCAGAGCTAGTATATCTCTTTGGAGGAGCAGGAGACAATGACTGTAATGTTCCGCTGTCGGAACTAGTGGTTGGTCATGGTTGTATTGTATGACTGAAAATTACACTTCTTAATATAACAAAGACAACACATTTCATGCATATGTCGTATTGTATTTCAGCTATCTTGTTTACTCTAAATGATATATGTATTTCTTTGCTTACGCAAGCATGTGTAGCTATTTTCTGTATATGTATGTATGAATCTTATTGAAATATGTTGTTGGTTTAACCATCACTTTGGATTTCTAGCTATCTTTCCTTCCATTTTGTGATGCATATTAGCTCATGTGTTCCCTTCTTAACTTTGTTCTTTCACAGGTTTCCGAGGGGCGCACTCACCTCACCCTCCGTGTGTTAGAACCACTCATGCACCTTCCTTGACTTCTTGCATATGTCACACCTTTGCTACCAACAGGGACATCTTGCTAAAACCATGGTCAAGGCAATACCGTATGACCCACTACTAGAACTCCTACACCAAACGGTCTGAGGTCTAGTTGGGACTTGTTACCGAGGAGATCCCCTAACATGTTGGCAGGTCCAGCACTGTCAACATGTACCAAAAAGGATCATTGGCAATAGAGAAACACTGGGGGATGTGTTTAACTCTAATAATAAAAATATCTATATACTTAATATCCTTCTCCCCTATTGAAACAATTAAGTTGTGACTAGTCTTATGTCGATGTCTTTGAAGATGAGAAAGAAAAAAGAAGAGAATGTATATTTAACTAAGAAAAGGGGAAAATCTAAGGTAATCTACATGGAGAATCAATACATCCTGAAAGAATGAGACCTTTCACTTAAGGATAAAACCTAAACAGAGAAGTTGGAGTTCTACCAGTGTGTTGCCAAGTGTTGACATTACGTCACACACACTCCAAATTTTTTCCTACATTGAATTTTGGAGCCTACTTAGGATCATGTGATTTGTCATTTCATGGTCACTTCAGGGTCAACTGATGTTTCACAAAGTGTTTAAGTCCTTTTATTATGAGGATTTAATTTTCAAAGTCACTTGCTTACACATGCTCAATTCTTGATGAACTCATACACGCACTTGTTCCATGCAAGCTTAGATGGGTATTGCTCAGTTGTTGAAAGTAAGGTTTGCGCAATCTCTAAGAATAGTTCTTGCACAATGTTCATCTCATAACATTGCACAACCCATTTTGACATTCAGTGCACACTCTCTATTGATAGTTACCCTCACTTTAGTTCTAATTGTACTACCATTTCAATGAGTTTTCTCAACTGCCACTTTTGTGCACATTTTCTTTCACAAGTGTCGCTTTCACTTTCACAACTGTCATTTTTTCTTTCTTTCACTTTAATAAGTGTATTTTTATCTTTATCTTCATTCTGGCATGTGTCACCTTCACTGTTTTTAGCTTTTGCAAGTATCGTTTTCACTTTTCTTACTATAGAAAGTGTATCTTTTAATTGTGTTCACACTTGTATGTGTCACACCTTTGCACATTACCAAAGTTAGCTCTAGTGCACTCTTATGCATTAGATGGTCCTATATCTCATTAGAATATGCACTAGACACATTCCCATAGCTTCGCACACTTCTTGGTCACAGTTGACACTTTTGTCCCAACTTGTATTATAAGTGTCGCAATGCTACTTTTCAATTGTCGCACTTAGAAATAAGTGTCACTTTGTTATCATTTCAAGGTGTGAATGTTGTTCATGAGTCTTGTGTATTCCCCTGGATTGTATTAATGGAATTCATGAGTGTGATGCATGTTTGATTCTCATTCATATGCTTTTATCTGCCTTACTCTAATGGTCTCGAACTTAGCCATTTTGGAGTTCTTCTTGGTTCTCTTACCTAGTGCAATTTATGAAGGCATTAACCCTCTTGTCAAGTGATGAGCACGACCTATACATGAGCCTCATTGATGTGATCTCTCCCTCCCATACTTGTGCATTGAGTTTTCCTCCAGGTCAACTCCTATCATTGCACATTGAGAACCCTTAAATCATAGTTCACCTAACCCTTGTTGCTTGTATTGAATCACTACGCTAAGCTCTGATCACTTCTGCCTTGCACAGTGCATGGATAAAAGATAGCTAACATCAGGGACCTCCTTCATTCCCTTACAAAATAAAATTGCATCGTATAAAGGTCCTCCTCCCTCCATAGTGCAGTGAACACCTTCCTAGCAAAGTGACCTGATCTTTTGTTGCTTTCCTCAACCAATTGTGCAATATTCTCTTCTAGTGAGCCTCCTTGAGCACATTGTTGATTTCTAGTGGATATTTGGTCCTTGTTTGAGTCACATAGAAGTCTTCCCTCAAGCACTGCACATAGCACAGTTCTAATGTCTAGTCTTGCCTCCTCTGTTGATTGGAAACCCTCACTGCGCCATGCCTTGTTTTGCTTTCCTCCTTTGAGCATGTCACATTTCTAATGGACAATTGAACCTCTCCTAGATCACTACTAAAGAAAGTTGTGCTCTGCTTTAAGCATGCCTCTCAGTCACAGAGCATTGTCCAGTCTCAGTCAGCAAGCTATCCACCTCTATCCAATATATTCCCCCACTATGCAGAGGATTGTCCTATCTCTCCTACATTGCGCAGTGTACAATTCAAGTCCATAGTGAGACCTTCCCACATTCACTATGAAGCTCAATTGCACCATCACTGCCTTACTTCCCCTTGAGCCATGTGCATTGTGTAGTTTTAGTTAGCAAGCTCATCACACTATCTCTTGCACTTTCTCATTGCGTTGGACCCTAAAGAGCCCCTCCTCATAGTGCATTGCAAAGTTCTAGTTGATAGTGGTGCCTCGCCTCGGCCACTATTGAGATCAACTATGCAATTCCCAACAAACCTTTCCTACTTAGTCCTTGTGCAGGGCCATCATAAGCAACTTCTTCCATGAGTAAAGTAGGAGTAGAATACATGATTTCTAGAATGATCTTGCCTTGTCATGAGTGAACGTCATTGGAAAGTGTACCACCTCAACAGGGAAATATGGTGCTCAAGAAAGATGTCAAGGAGGAGAAACAAAGAAGCACTTGCACAAAGAAGAACCATCATGAAGGCATGGAGAGATCTTGGACCATGACATTCCATGCCAATGCAGAAGGTTCCAACACTGATCAAATACCCTTTAGAGGGTGAAGATGAAGTACATACCAAACTTATCATCAAGAATGCAAGTCAAAGCAGCAAGGAGAGGCACTTTGCATGGATATATCATCATGAAGTCTTATTTCATAGTGGCCAACTCATGGCCTCTCAAAGTCTTATAACATAGTTATATGATGTCCACATACTTTTCCACATGATGTGAAATGTAATGATGTATTTTTTCCAAGAGTCACATGGGGAATATAAAAAGTCACGTGTCGACCAAAGAGTTAATAGAATTTCAAAGGTCACTTAGGAGTCCAAGAGTCGTGAGTGTAGCTCAAGAGTCATGAGGGGAGATGAAAGGTCATTCCTCTTGTTATAAAAGAAACCTCATAGCTCAAGCAAATGGGTTTTTGGAGGCTTAGACATTGGAGAGCTAGTCTTGGCTTCTTCAGCTTGGCATAGTAGAGAAGATCATTCCTTGGAGAATCAAGAAGTGACTTAATGTTCAACAACTGGTAATTATATACTCAAATTTTTCACTTAATAATTAGAAGCTCATTGAGCCAACACATTTTCATGCATGTATTGTGAATATTGTAAGATTGTTCTTTAGATGTTTTTGGTATATGTTATGTTCATATGTACTAAAGAAATTGAACTCATTCATTGGATTTGGTGCTTATCTTGTTGAATGTGTGTTGTATTTTCTTTAATGATCGTTGTGTATATGTGAACTATTTCTCTAGATAACTAACGAATATTTCCTTTCTTTCGCATTCCTCTCTTAGGATAGTACTATTACTTTCCTTCTAGAGACTCACTCTTGTCTCCCCTCTCATGAAATCCTCCTTTTACACATTGCAATTGGTGTTTCATAGTGTCAACATACTTGTTGATTTCAAATATTATGTACATACTGTCTTGTCTTATCCATTGCACCTAAGGCAAACCCTGAGTTATGGTGGCAAGGTCGATACTCCGAATGGGGCTCCTAATCCAAATGGTGTGAGGTCTGATTGGGACTTCACATCGGGGAGACCCCCTATTGTTGGCAGAATGAAACACCTTCAATAACTCCTTAGAGTGAATACTCTTTAGAAAATCCTAAGCTACCTAGATTTGTTACATGACTCACTTTTCATTATACTAGAATCATTTTTACAATATCCCTATAGGGTTGTAGAATTTGGAATACAAAATGTTGAAAATCAGCTGAATGATGATGATGTTCTGAAATTTTGACTTATGGACCATGATGGAACGCTTAAAAATATACTATGCTCATGGGGTAGTTGACTAATCCTCGAATGTACATTTGAGTGGTCAACATTTGGCTCCACGTAGGGACGCATACTTTCATGAAAGCATGCAAGAATCCAAAATCTGCATTGAAGCCACACAAATTAATCAGTAGCGATGAGCCCCATAAATGGGTAATTATATGGGCTCATTTTGCCTCATAACATAGTTAAATCAACCATTCTCTTAGCTTATTGCATGTTTTTTTATTATATTTATGCTTATGGAGTGAGTTGGGTTAGTTATGATGCCATGAGGTCTAAAATGTGTTTAATGCATATTTTTGTTGGATTTTGAAGACAAAGTCAAAGATTCAATGGACAAATGGCAACAATAATTCGAAGTGGACAAAGGAGAGGATTTGTAGGAGGGAATCCCCCTCATTTATTATTCCCCACTTTGAATTCTCCTTCATGCAGCTCGGAGCACAAACATTGAAATCAATGCGCTAGGAGGCAGCCGAGCAAGTGGAGGATAACTTATGTTTATCTCGAGTTTTGGGAGCCAAGCCCCCCTGATTTTAAGGAAGTTGTTGGGAGATTTAGTTGTATAAGTAGAGAGGCCTAGGGCCTCACTAGGGTCAATTTTTTGTTGAATTTTTGTTGCAGTTTAGCTCTGCTCAACTTTGAGCTTACTTTTGGTGATAGTTTCATGTAATCCTATTACTATTTTGATAATAAATATGAGATTCTTCTTGAGATAGAATTGAGTTACCTCAGAGGGCTGAAGCTCTTGGGTTAGGGCCCAATCTAGGCAGCCAAGATCCTCTTGTTTGTATTTATATGCTTTGTTTCAGTTTATGGATTAGTTGTTGTTAGATGAATTCCTTTCTTGGTTAAGAATAGGTTGCTTTTGGTGGTTTAGAAGGTTGTTTCCATTTGTGTTTCCCATAGCAGGTTAAACAATGATAGAAAGAAGATACAAAAGGCCAGCAACAGTGCCTTGGTCTCCTTTCCTCCCTTTGGACCATGAACTGAGGCCAAGACCCTCTTGTTGCCACAAAAACACAGATTTTCTTCTCCATAGGATTTCTAGTGTTGCAGTTTGTTAAAAGGTTAATGCTTTGCTTTAGATCTCTTTCACCAAGCTCATTTCTATCTTTACAATAAGTCTTCTTCTATGCTTTCTCTCATTATAAAATTTTTCAACATTTCTTTCCATAGCTCATAATGTAGATTAGCTTGATGCCAAATTATGTTTTTTGATGTCCTTAATTTCCTTGCTTGCTTGATTTCATTGTTTGACTGTCAGTTCTTTTGCAGCAGATTTCTTCTCACAGCAGGTCAGCCTATCAGCCATCACATTCTCTCTATGATCTATGCCCTACAGGCCCGAAGTTCACCTCAAATCTGCCTTAGTGTTCTACATTTTTCCATAGGATTTCTTCCTCTCTCCTGATCATCTTTCCCTCTCCTAGTGATCCTTGGTGAACCATAGGCACCCTAACACATCATCCCAACCTTCATATACCCTTTCCACCCACTCTCACACCTTCAAAACCTTCAAAACTTCTCTCGGCATCCTCTTGTAGCCCTCTTGTAGCCCTTTTGTAGATCCCCTGTTTCCTCCTGTAGATTTTCCTGTAGGCTTTCTTTTCAAGGTTGAGTGTGGGAAAAGCCTCCAGAAGGCCACGCAAGACCTAATAGGACCCATCTACACCATATTACATCTCCTTAAACCCCAAAGTCACCCTTCAACACCACCTATTCGCTTCCACCTTTACACACAATAAAATATATGCATGTCAATTTCACATAAAAAACCAAAAAGATATTTTTTGCTCATTTACTTCTAGAAATAGCTTGAGTAGATGTTGTTTACTTCCTTGAGTAGGTAATGGCATTCATTTCATGGTTTTCGTAGTGCTTTCTGCAAAAGTAGGATTAGTTGGTTAAGTAGGGTTTGCTAGGTTTACTTTGCATTTCAGCATTTTTCCTTTCTGCAATTAGAGTAGCTTCTTTAGAGTAAGTTTTCCTTTCTTTCATCACACATAAAGCTTCTTATAGAATCCATAGAAGTTGGCTTGAGCTCCTAGTGATATTGCGCCAGCTGACCAAATGACAGCCTGCAGTAAGAACTAGTACTTGTGCATACAGCATCGTCGCTTCCAAGTTTGTTACGAACTACCGGGTTGATAAGAGTGAAATAGGCATCCTAGGAATCATAGCATTATTGTTGCAATACTGGTGCTCACCACTTTTTGGCACCGTTGCCAGGGATGCGTCAGAATATTTTGTGATTACTACTTTCTTCTATTTTCTATTGCAACATTCTGCTAAGTAGTTTATTTCAAATAGCCAGATAGCCAGTCTCACCTAGGGAGGTTGAGGAAGATAAAGAGGAAAGTGAACCTAAAGCAATTCCACCCTTTCCTGAGAGACTATCTGGGACAACGTAGCCTACCCCAGAAGAAACTGAACTTCTGGGAGAATTGAAACAGTTATGTATGAAGATACCACTTCTCCAAGCCATAAAATATGTGCCTATATACAATAGGTTGATCAAAGAGAAGTGCTTTAGGAATCTAGGAAGGTGCAAGAGAGATGCCCCAACCGTCAATGTCATAGGACAACTATCCGACCTGATGTTGGGGCAGGTAATTTGTTTGAAATATTTGTACCCTGGAAGCCCAGTAGTTGATGTCCACATCAATGGCACCATGATCCCACATACCTTGATTGATTTGGGAGTTGCCATTAATTGATGACAAAGGACACAATGCTCAAACTTAACCTCCAGGGCTCCTTGAGGAAGACCACAACAGTATTGCAGCTAGCAGACTGCTCCACTGTGACCCCTGAAGGGATTGTGGAAGATGTGATGGTCTCCATTGATTCCTGGGAGTACCCTGTTGATTTCTTAGTTCTCCAGCCAAAGGCAAAGCTCACAGGGTATCCTCTCATCGTAGGAAGACCCTGGTTGGCTATTGTCGATGCCTACATCAGTTGTCAAGCTAGGAACATGACCATCAAGAACGCACATATGTCCAAACAATTAATCCTCTATCCTCCTGCCCAACCCTTTCTAGAACATGATCTACCTCTCTGGCTGGAGGAGGAGAATGAGGATGAAATCTATTCTGCACCACTTTGTGCATTAGAAACTGCCATGGTGGGAAACTACAAGATGAGGATGATATGATTGATAATTTGATTCAGAATCCACCCCCAATATCTTACCATTAGAGGACATAGTGAGAAGAACCAAAAACAACCCCTTAACTGATCTCTGTCTAGCCGACCCGACCTCTCTCCATGTTAAGAATAAAGAGTTCAGCCCAAAGAGAACCTTGAAAATCAATCTATCCTTATCCGCTTCCCAGGATAAGGAGTTGTGCATCTTATTGAGAAAACATTTAGATTCCTTCGCCTGGAGTTATAAGGAGATGAAGTGAGTGCACACTTTAGTATGTACCCATCATATATACATTAAGGAAGATTACAAACCAATCAGGTAACCTCAAAGGAGGATGAATCCAACACTTAAAGACATTGTTAAGGAAGAGTTTAAAAAATTACTTGATGCAAGATTCATCTACCTCATCTCTTGACAGTGAATGGGTCTCTCCTTTGGTGCTAGTGCCAAAGAAAAATGGTAAGTGGATAATCTATGTCGACTATCAGGAATTGAACAAAGCCACTAAAAATGACCAATTTTCTTTTGCCTTTCATAGATCAAGTGTTAGATGGTTTGGCAGGGAAAAAGTTTTTCTCCTTCCTAGATGGGTTTAGCGGGCACAATCAGATTCAAATCAGCCCGGGAGACCAAGATAAGACCACTTTCACTTGTCCTTGGGTTACCTTTGCATACCAAGTCCTTCCTTTTGGTTTGTGCAATGCTCCAGCCACTTTCCAGAGAGCGATATTGAGTATATTTTCTGAACTAGTTCATGATACAGTGGAAATATATATGGATCATTTTTCTCCTTATGGTTCTGACTTTCAGGAAGCTTTATCTAACCTAGGAAAAGTTTTGGACAAGTGTATTGAGATGAACCTGTCCCTTAGTCCGGAAAAATGTGAATTTTTTATGACTGAAGGGACCGTGCTAGGTCATGCAATATCTCAACAAGGATTGCAGGTGGACCCCAACAAAATTGCCATCATCCAAAGGGTCCCACCTCCTCAAAAGGTGAGAGATGTCAAAAATTTCCTAAGCTTAGTTGGGTATTACCGAAGATTCATTAAAGATTTCAGCAAGCTAGCCTCTCCATTGTTTGGTCTTTTAGGTAAAGATGTCGAATTTATTTGGTTGGAAAACTGTCAAGAAGCCTTAGATACCTTGAAGAGTAAATTTGTCACTACAATTTTCAGAGGCCCAAACTGGGCCCTACCTTTCCACATTCACACAGATGCCTCGAACAAAGCAATAGGAGCAGCCTTAGGACAAATTGATGAAAAGTTACCTTATGCCATATACTTTATAAGAAAAAACTCGTCAAAGGCGGAGTTGAAATATACGGTAACTGAGAAGGAACTCCTAGCGGTAGTGCATTCCTTAAACAAATTCATACATTATATCACAGGCTATCAAACCTTTGTTCACACTGATCATGCTACAATTAGATATTTATTGAACAAATCGGATGTAAATGCTCACATTATTAGATGGTTGCTTTTACTGTAGCAGTTTGATTTGACCATTGTTGATAAGCCTGGTAAAGAAAATGTTGTTGTTGACTTTTTGTCTAAAATAAATTTGCCTGTAGTTGAAGAAGGAATGGTGGATGACCAAATTCTAGATGAACACATTTTTTCTATCTCAGTACTATCTCCATTGTTTGCTGATATAGAAAACTACTTGATTTCAACACAGCTCCCACCACACCTGTCCTCGAAGGAGAAGAGCAAGATAGTGAGAAAAAGTGCCCCTTTCACCTGGATTGGGGGTAATCTCTTCAAACTTGGCCCAGATCAGATCTTGAGAAGATGTGTCAGGGGGGAGGAAGTTTTTGACATCCTCTTGACCTGTCATGACGCGCCGTGTGGAGGTCATTTTGCAGCAAAGAGAACTGCCTTCAAAATCTTGCAAGCAAGCTACTATTGGCCCACTCTTCATCAAGATGTGAGGAGATACACCAGCCAATGTGATCGGTGTCAAAGGATGGGGAAACCTACTCCAAAGGATGAGGTGCCCATGCAACCTCAAGTGACCTTTGAGCCATTTGAGAAGTGGGGCATGGACTTTGTGGGTCCTATCAACCCTCCTTCAAAACAGAAGCAATACATCATTATGTGCACCGATTACCTAACAAAGTGGGCAGAAACAAAAGCAATAAAAGTAGTAGCAGAGGAAAAAGTAGTTGAGTTTTTTAGAGAAAACATATTCTACAAGTTCGGGTATCCAAGAGAATTGGTCACAGATCAAGGCAGTCAGTTCACTTCCAATTTGATTAAAGACCTGCTCACACATCATAAAATCAAGTACAAGACTTCCACCCCTTACCATCCACAAGCCAATGGGTAAGTGTAAATCATTAACAGAGCTTTGGAAGGAATTTTGACCAAGGTAGTGAGCAGCAGTAGAAAATATTAGGCGGACAGATTAGTTGAGGCCACCTGGGCCTACAACACAACATGGAAGACCACCATAGGGTTCACACCCTATGAACTGATCTATGGGAAGAAGGCTTTGTTGTCAATAGAATTTGAATTCAATACACTAAAGATGACAGCTCATCTGGACCTAGACCTCAGCCATGCACAGAAGGAAAGACTACTCCAGCTCAATGGATTGGATGAACAAAGATTGCAGGCCCTTCTCCACACAGAGGTAGTTCAACTTTAGAGGAAGATATGGCATGACAAAAATATCAAGGAGAAGCAATTCCAAGAGGGAGATTGGGCACTGCTTTATGATTCAAGGTATAAATACTTCAAAGGCAAGCTGAGGACAAGATGGTTGGGACCCTACACTGTGGAAAAATGCAATGACAATGGTTTAGTTCTGATCAAAACCATTGATGAGGAAGCCATCCCCATGCTTATCAATGGACATAGGTTGAAAATTTACAAGAAGCCCTTCTCCAAGCGAGAGTTCATTGAAGATCTGAATAAAACAGTGATGGTAGTGGAGTATATCTTAGCCTCCACTTCACCCACTCACTGAAGAAACAGAAAAGAGAAATAAAAAATAAGGACTCAAGTGAAAACCTCCATGAGACACTTGAGTCCCATCATTTAGTTGAAAACTTCTTCTGAGACAGCTCAGTGACGCCCAAAAAAAAAAGAGAATAAGATCCCTGGGTGAAAACCTCCCTTGGAGGCACCTAGGGCAGGCAATTAGGGTGAAAACCTCCTTGAGGTGCCCTAGTTGTTTTAAAAAAAAAAAAAGGAAATTTTGAATTTTAATGTGTGTTGCAGGTTGCAAGAGGACCACAGGGACCAAGAGAAGATGCTAAAGAGCCTATTTCACCTCCTCCACACTCCTCTCCATCATTTTTTACCTTTCTTCCACCCCACTGTTTTTTTTCGGAAAATGTGTGTTCTACATAAGGCCCTTTGTTTTCTACAGGAGGCTCCTGTAGGAATCACACAGAGCCAAAAATGGTTCCAAAAAGCAGTTTGAGGGGTTGGGAAGCTTTATGAAGAACATGTAAACCCTCCTACAGCTATCAACCCTCATTTCCATCCATTCCACACCTGCATCACATCATCATCATCATTTTTTTCCCTTCCTGTCACAGAAAAACACAGAAAACCAACTTTTAGAAAAAACAAAAAAATAAAGGAAGAAGCACCTCAAATCTCACCTGTAGCTTACCTAGTACCTCTCCATCTCCATTAGCATCTCTGGCATCATCCTCATAGCTTCTAGTATAGAAATAAGCTGAAATTTTAAAGGGAGAAGCAACTACAGGAGCTCCTGTAGGAATTCTTGTAGTAGTTGATCCCATTAAAATCAAGCCACAACAGCAAAAGAAGTGCAATCATGGGATTGAAGGAGACATCTGAAGCTTAGATCTAGCCAGAGGATACTTGCACAAGACAAACAACCACACATTAGAAAGTAGAGCGCATGTAGCAAAGGAAATACAAGCATGTAGCAGTAAAAGGAGCCAAAATACCTCACAGCACATACATTCGACTAATAGGTAAGTGACTAACCCGCTCCTCTGTTGCATTTGTGTAATTGAAAGATATGCATAAGTGAATGAGATGGTTGGCGTTGAACAAGAAAAGGTGGCCAATTAACTTGGCCACCTTCATCCAATTGACTGCACTCATCTGAAGATATCACAACACGTGCGCATAGTCAACTCAGAGAAAGATCCCAAGGACAGGTAGTGGAGGGTTTGCAAACTCCAATGCAATGATGAGAGGTGATTGCGGGAAGAAACCATGATGACAAGGCAGGTGGGGACCAACGGTTCAAATATGGCCAATGCACCTTTTCGCCAGTGCACCCCATCACCGGAAATATCTAAAAGAAGGAATAAGTACTCCTCGAAACACTCTCACCACCTTTTCTTTCATTCTATCCTCGTCCACTTAGCTGCAGCATGCTCCTTGTCACCCCACAGCCTCAAAACCATCATTCTCCATCACTCTCATCCATCCTCCTGCTATCGGTGTTCTACAGGAGCACTTATAGGTTCTATAGGAGCACTTACAGGCAGTTCTACAAGAGGGGCAGTGAGTTGTTTTTAAGAAGAAAACACGGGTTTTTTGCTCAATTTCTGGCTTGAGGAGGTAGGTTCCATACATACCCACCTTGATTATCAATATGTGCAAGGAATGATATCATTTTAAGGAGGAATTGAGTCCATAGAAGACGAGGAATTACATAAAAAAAAAGTCTACCTATTTTCTTAAAAAAACACTGTTTTCCTCTGTTTTCCTATTTTCTTCAAAATTCTTGTCTCCATCTCTACATTTGGTGTTCAAAAGGGGTATATGCACAATGACAGGAGGATTCATGATAAAGGAGCCCACTAATTCAACCAGGCTCCATGAACATCCCCAAGTAGTATCCATATTCACCAGGGCATATTGGATGACATTTTTTGAGAAATTTTGAGGGTTTGATGAGGAGGTTGCTCAGGAATTTGCCCTTTCTTTAGTCCCTCACTCAAGAACCCATGCGACTGTCACTCTTAGAGGTCTTTCCATGGAAATCACCTCAAAGTTTATCAGTAGGGTTACTACCTTCCTCTTGGATTGCCTTGGAGCAAAGATGAAAAACCAATTGGATAAGCTGCCAAAAAGAATTTCTTCCAAAACAATGAACATCACGTAGAAGATAAAAATGGCATTAAAAGGACAAGCATACCCTACCCTTGGGATGAGGTTAGTTACCAAATCATCAAATATGTTTCCTGTGAAGGGAAGTATAGCATAGTCTATGGCTACCATTTTAGAATCCTTCATGAGCTGAGATATGGCATGGACACTCCAACACCCCAGAAACTCAACGTCCCCTATTTCCTCCTGCAGTCCCTCATAGACTCCAGCATTAAGTTTAAGGCAGGGAGTCCAAATCAGCTGGCTCACCATGGGTTAATTAAAATTTTAGTGGAAGAAGCCCTCCATACATTCACAATCCCCATAGCATGGGAAATTTTCCGAAACATGACAGTAGAATATGACATAAAGACCCTCATCTATGATATCAGTCCTTCTGATAGTGAGGAGGAAGAGCAGCAAGGGGGAGAAGGGGAAGAAACTGAGGAACAAGAAGGGAAGAAGGAAGAAACCAAGACAGAGCAGAAAGAAATAAAACAAACAGAGACAGAGAAAAAGACAGGAGGAGGAGAAAGAAGGGCAAAAAAGACAGAAGTGTCTCCTAAGACCCTAGAAAGAGAGGCAGTAGCTGCTCTCACTGCCCTCAGCACCCCAATTAAACAAAAACAAAAGAGGAAGAGGCAGACCTTAATGTATTTCAGGGCTAGGAATAGGACAAGGATCAAAACAGGGAAACCCCAGCCTTCTTCTAAAGTGCCTATTGTTATTGAAGATTCACCCTCTGCCCAAGGAAAGGAATCCCCTTCCAAGGCACCTATCATTTATGAAAGGGGGATTCCTAAATATCCCACATGGAAGGAAAAAGTAGAACTACAAGACTCAAAAACAGTTCTACAGGAGGCACAGACTATTCTATAGGAGACCTTGTCAAGACTATAGGAGACCAAAAAACTTGAAAAAAGGATAGAAGGACAGCCACATAGGAAGGAGGAAGCAACAGAAGCACAAGAACCTGACCCCCATCCTAGACTTGGCTCTTACTACAATCTTCTTGAGGGGGGAAGAATCATTCCACAAAAATTTTCAATTCCACTATTCTTTGAGTTGGAGAAAGAAAGAATAAGGATCCATAAGTGGATGCAAATAGAAAAATCCAAGGGAGTTGAGGATATTGGCCATATGGAGAATCAACTCAAAGAAATGGGCAGAGAATTAAGTGCTATCAGACATAGAGAAGCAATCACAAGAACTCACATTGAAACAGAAAATGAATTGCTAAGAAGACAGCTGCAAGAAAAAGAGACACAATTGGCATGCATGGCCAGCTGGTCCATGGAGGCACTACAATGTAGAACACCAGCAAAATCCTATGGATTATACCTCAAGGACCAATGGCTACAGTTTTAGATAAAGACTTTGGCACAAAGAGGTACAATGCCTTTTCAAGATTACAGACAGTTTATGGACCTGTGTGACCAAAGCTCATCAGAAGACAAGGCAAAAATAGCAAAATTCTATTTGCATAACATGGCCCTCAGAAACATGAACTTGTGGGACCCCAATGCTAGGCTAGGGGACCTACAACTAATGGCCATGGCCTCATGGATGAATCATGAAGAGTTAAGGGCAGCAGAAATAAGAAAGTTGATGATAAAGGAGTAGAATGATCCCTTAATGATCAGACCTGAGCCATCAGATCCCATGGCACTCATCAGCGCACATAACCTGCTTGCAAATAATCCCCAAATTGCCCCTAAATATATCAATGATCAGGCTCAAGCCATTGCACATTTTGAGGATATGAAAAGGTTACTTGAGGATGGTTGTATTCATGTTTGTATGAGGAGGTGGAACACCCTACCACATAGTTTGCAGATCAAGGAGTATCGCTCTCCATCAAGGATGAAAGAGGCATTAAGGAGAGTGCCACTGTACAAGCGCTCCATGCACAGTTTGAAGGTCAATTGAATTGGCCTCAAATTGAGTCCCCCACTGCTGCTAGGCACGCTATAAGGCAGAAAAGAGGAAGAAGAGCAACAACAGTGGGAAGAGGTAGACAAAAAGACAGGATTCCATGACAAAGAAGAGGAGATCACATTAGCTGCATGGAATGTTAGGGAGGCCACCAGGGCCATCAAAGATGAGGAGATGGACTAAGTTGCTTAGAGGATGAGCAACACCTTCAGTAGAGGGTGATGATGAGCCCTATAAATGGGTAATTATATGGGCTCATTTTGCCTCCTAACATAGTTAAATCAACCATTCTCTTAGCTTATTGCATGTTTTTTTATTATATTTATGCTTATGGAGTGAGTTGGGTTAGTTATGGATGCCAATGAGGTCTAATATGTGTTTAATGCAGATTTTTGTTGAATTTTGAAGACAAAGTCAAAGATTCAATGGACAATTGGCAGCAATAAATTCGAAGTGGAACAAAGGAGAGGATTTATAGGAGGGAATCCCCCTCATTTATTACTCCCCACTTCGAATTCTCCTTCATGTAGCTCAGAGCACAAACAGCCAAATCAATGCACTAGGAGGCAGCCGAGCAAGTGGAGGATAACTTATGTTTATCTCAAGTTTTGGGAGCCAAGCCTCCCTGATTTTAAGGAAGCTATTGGGAGCTTCAGTTGTATAAGTAGAGAGGCTTAGGGCCTCACTAGGATTGAATTTTTGTTGCAGTTTCACTCTGCTCAACTTCAAGCTTACTTTTGGTGATAGTTTCATGTAATCCTATTACTATTTTGATAATAAAGATGAGATTCTTCTTGAGCTAGCACTGAGTTACCTCAGAGCGCTAAAACTCTTGGGTTAGGGCCCATTCCAAGCAGTCAAGCTCCTCTTGTTTGTATTTATATGCTTTGTTTCAGTTTATGGATTAGTTGTTGTTAAATGAATTCCTTTCTTGGTTAAGAATAGGTTGATTTTGGTGGTTTAGAAGGTTGTTTCCATTTGTGTTTTCCATAGCAAGTTAAACAGTGATAGAAAGAAGATACAAAAGGCCAACCATAGTGCCTTGGCCATGAACTAAGGCCAAGACCCTCTTGTTGCCACAAAAACACAGATTTTCCTTCTCCATAGGATTTCTAGTGTTTCAGTTTGTTAGAAGGTTAATGCTTTTCTTTAGATCTCTTTCACCAAGCTCATTTTTGTCTTTACAATAAGTCTTCTTCCATGCTTTCTCTCATTATAGCATTTTTCAGCATTTCTTTCCATAGCTCATAATGTAGATTAGCTTGATGCAAAATTATGTTTTTTGATGTACTTAATTTCCTTGCTTGCTTGATTTCATTGTTTGACTGTCAGTTCTTTTGCAGCAGATTTCTTCTCAAAGCAAGTTAGCCTATCAACCATCACATTCTCTCCCTAATCTATGCCCT
This sequence comes from Pinus taeda, assembly GCA_000404065.3. Taxonomy (NCBI): domain Eukaryota; kingdom Viridiplantae; phylum Streptophyta; class Pinopsida; order Pinales; family Pinaceae; genus Pinus; species Pinus taeda. Next base: position 7,451 of record APFE030103983.1, on the reverse strand, counting down.
ACAAGTCGCCCGAAGTTCACCTCAAATTTGCCTTAGTTTTCTACATTTTTCCATAGGATTTCTTCCTCTCTCCCGACCATCTTTCCCTCTCCTAGTGATCCTTGGTGAACCCTAGGCACCCTAACACATCATCCCAACCTTCATCTACCCTTTTCACCCACTCTCACACTTTCAGAACCTTCAAAAATGCTCTCAGCATCCTCCTATAGACCTCCTGTAAATCCCCTGTGTCCTCCTGTAGATTTTCCTGTAGGCTTTATTTTCAAGGCTGAGTGTGGGAAAAACCTCCAGAAGGCCACCCAAGACCTCCTAGGACCCATCTACACCACATTACATGTCCTCAAACCCTAAATTTTCCCTTCAACACCACCTATTCGCTTCCACCTTCACACACAATAAAATACATGCATGTCAATTTCACATAAAAATACATAAAAATCCAAAAAGATGTTTTTTGCTCTTTACTTCTAAAAATAGCTTGAGTAGATGTTGTTTACTTCCTTGAGTAGGTAATGGCATTCATTTCATGGTTTTCATAGTGCTTTCTGCAAAAGTAGGATTAGTTGGTTAAGTAGGGTTTGTTAGGTTTACTTTGCATTTCAGTCTTTTTCCTTTCTACAATTAGAGTAGCTTCTGTAGAATAAGCTTTCCTTTTTTTCATCACACATAAAGCTTCTTCTGGAATCCATAGAAGTTGGCTTGAGCTCCTAGTGATCTTGTGCCAGCTGACCAAGTGACAACCTGCAGTAAGAACTAGTACATGTGCATACAGCACCGTCGCTTCCAAGTTTGTTACGAACTACGGGGTTGATAAGAGTAAAGTAGGTAGCCTAGGAGTTGCATCATTATTGCTGCAATACTGGTGCTCACCAAGTAGTATCCATCCAAATATATATATCTAGAAATCATCATATGAAATCTAGTACTAGAATCTAAAACACTATTTTTTCATACTAAAATAAAAAATACCTTAACAACATGAATTAGAAGTTTGATCTAACATCAAAAATGAAATCTAATATAAGAGAGTAGGGTTAGAAATACAATACAAAAGATGCCCTTCAACATCAAATGTTCTCGATGAAGTCCATCTTGAGAACCTGTCGACTCACAAACAGATCCATCAGTTGTTTTTATGATGTGCCTTGTCCAATTATGATCATCTTCGGACACTGACTCATCCCAGTGCCATGTTTTAAATGACCATCAAATCTACCAGGACTCTTCCATTTTCTTTTTTGACTATTAACCTCCTGAGGCTTGACCTCATTTATAACTAATGATTCATATTTTATATCCTTTCTCCTTTTCTGATTTTTTCTTTTCTTATTAGTTAGTTGTGATGGCGATAAAGATGCAATTATTGTCAGTCTTTTTCGAAAACACTCTGACGGATGATTTGGAGTACCCAAGATTTATGTGTTATGCCTAACTTCTTTATTTTGGGTCTGTAATATCATGGGTTCTAGGAAATTTTTTAGCACCACATCACTATCATGCATGAATAATCCGCCTATAGTTGCGTTGTTGGGCTTCCTAAGATCCTTAATGTGATATCTCTTCCAAGCTTGTTATAAAGTCTAAAAAACCACCATAAGATGAAAGAATGGTAGCATAACATAATTCCAACTAAATACATCCTCCAAAGTTTGTTGCCCATTTCTGAGATAGAAGCATGCCCCATGCATCAGGCACATCTATCACAAAAGTATCCATAGTGATCATTTTGTGTGGGTATTTTTCTAGGAAAACTTGTAAATCTTTGATTAATCTAAATACTTCAATTTTTTTTTGAATCCATGGAACATATATTGTGATAAGACCTAATATCCTTAATTTCAGTTGCTCCATGACTTTCTTGGTCACAACGTTAGTTGAAGCCCTTGAATCTAGCATAAAGTTGTGTAGAAGACGATCATTCACCATCAAAGAATAAAGAGAGGTTGATGATCTTCATTCATCATATAGTAGTTCATATTTTTCAATCTAATTTATTTATCCTTTGGTTCATTATCAGGCACTTTAGTAGTAACTTCCCTTTGAATAAGTCCAATCGCATTTAACAAATTTTTCCTCTGAGATAGGATCTTCAAAATCTCTTATAGCGGGATGGAAACCTTTGCATTATTTATCCATCCTCCCCAATCAATATTGAGACAAGAATTATAAGTCCTAGAAGCAGTTTGATTCTTACTTTCTTCTTTATCAATTCTTTGATAACTCGATCCTTTATCTCTTGCAATCTCTAACAATTTATTCATAGAAGGAATTAGAGAAATTTTGAGGTCTAGATTGGCCTCCTAAGGAATGATATAAAATAATAGTGGAAATGATAAAATAAGATTAGATTACATTATCAAATTTAAAAAAAAAAAGAAAAACGCACTACTTTTTCAACTCATATTTTCAACTTATTTCCCTACAATTTTACTCAAATTTCAAGTGGTAGCACTCGTTGGATGTGGAATTTAATTCCTCGTCCAAGGAGTACCCATGTTGCATACTTTCGATGAAAAAAAAAAACTACTTTCTCAACTTATCTCCCTACAATTTTACTCAAATTTTAAGTGGTACTACTCGTTGGATGTGGAATTTAATTCCTTCTCCAAGGAGTACACATGTTGCATACTTTCAATGGTAAACAAAAAAAAACAAAACAAAACAACAAACAAACAAACTACTTTTTAAACTCATATTTTCAACTTATCTTCCTACAATTTTACTCAAATTTCAAGTGGTAGCACTCATTGGATGTGGAATTTAATTCTTCATCCAAGGAGTACCCATGTTGCATACTTTCGATGGACTCCGCTACATAAAAAAAAGTTAGAAATACATGGAAAATGTGATTGCATCACGTTTTCCATGTATTTCTCATTATTTGTGTAGTAGGTTCCATGGAAAGTATACAACATGGGTACTCCTTGGATAAACTTTGCATCCAACGAGTGTTATTGCTCAAAATTTGAGTTAAACCGTAGGGAGATAAGTTGAAAATATGAGTTGAAAAAATATTTAGTGTTTTTTTTTTTTTTTTACTCCAAAAATGGTGAATTATCCCCCATGATTGACATCATCAACTTGAATCCTATTGGTTCTTATAAAGTTGATTTTAGTTGTATATTTTTGTTTTGAGGCCCATTTTAGACCTCAAAATTTCTCTAATGGCTTCTCTCCACATAAATCAATGGCCATATCTCTTTCATCATTAAAATTATTCACATTATAAGATTATTGGAGCATTTTCACACTATGATTATCCTCCACATACAAGTGATGTTCATTGTCAACCACATTAATTTGATCACCAGTTCCTGCCATTCCACTATAAATGATTCTTTTCACAACTGAGCGAGTAGCCTCATCATGAAAATCGCCACAAGGTCTACAATAAGGTGGAGCTTAAATGACAAGATTTGTAGACTCAAGTGGATTTGGTGGACTCTGCTCATTAAGAGGGCCCCTCTTTTGCCATCTATCATGTGTTCTTCATTCGAAATTTTGTGCTTACGATATTGTCATTGCCACCAACCTATTTTGAAGAGTGGCTTGATTAGCCTCTATGACACTCATTTCCTTGGCATGATTTGCTATTAATTTTGCTTGATTGACTTCCATGGCCTTTATTACTTATGTGTGATTCATTTCCATATTTTGAATCATCTTTGTCAATTCCTTAATGGGATCACTTTCAATTTATTTAATTTTTGTTCCTTAGATTCTCATGACTTAATTGGACCCCTATCAAACCCCAGAATCTTAGAATTTCCAAATGATTTTCTACATTTTTCCAATTCTCCAGCTAAAGTTTGGGCAGTCTTTAAATTATTAGGCTTATCACACCATAGATCATAAGAAGTATCAATTGCAAAGGCATCGATATAACATACCAAAAGAGATTTCTTGGGAGGCTTATAATCTTGAGGTAAATATTTTACAATGTCATTAAACCTCTTGTTAAATTCTTTCACAGTCTCATTCTTGTCCTTCTTCATGTTGCTAATAGCACTAGGCAATTGCCTTTCTTCTTTTTTATCTCCATATTTATCATTAAAGGCACTAATAATCGATCGTAATGAATCAAATGTGTTATCATGAAACTCTGTGAACCAATCTAGAACATCCTACTCAAGAGAGAGGACGAAGAGCCTCATCTTAACGCCCTCATGATTATGGTGCATTAGTACACCACTTACTCACACAAAAGTTAAAATTCTTAATGTGATTTTGGCATTAATTACATTATTTCCTTGGAAAGAAGGCAACCTCTCGATGGCCTTTTTCAGAATAGCATTCAGATAGCCCTTAATGTTAGTGAAATTACAGGGAGCAAACAAGTCATCCATGATGTCTTGTTGTGCTTGACCCTGAAAGAGAAAATGGATATCAAAGAGATCTTATTGTCTGAGATTAGCAAGAATTCTATGAAAATAGAGCTTGTTTAATCAAACTCTAAAGACCTTTTCAGGATCAGGAGTAGGATTAAGCAAGCTACTTGGATTCATTCTAGTATAAACCCTTGCATAAAATGAAAAAAGTGGAGTCGTCACTCAAATGTGAATCTTACTCTAAAATCCCAAAGTGAAAATTCGAAAAGTTAGTCGAAATCTAGGTTAAAGAAGACTTATCTTCGACAACGGTGCTAAAAAATATTGTTGTCTAAGATGTACACCTAAATGTGGGAAAAGTCCTCAATCCCACCAAGTGTGGTCTTTAAGGTGCAACACTCAGAGAAGGGGTTTTCACCTATTCCCAACTCTCTCTATGTAGACTCTCTCCTATCGAAGTCAACAGGGGTTGTCCCTAATGATAAAACTAAAGGAAAAACTTGTTAAGAATAACAAGGTCTAGTAGATAAAAGGCAAGGAAATCTGTAATATTCCTAACCCAAAATATTCCTCAAACCCCAACAAAACTCCAACCAAATACGTGCAAATGATATAATAACCCAAAAATGACAAAATAACAGTGGTACAGCATATAATAGTGTAAACAGGAAATATAAGCAGGTACACAAGAAATGCAGCGTGAAAAGCTAAGCCATTTTATTATACTGAGCAATAAAATGAGTACAGGAGGTGATCAGAAAGATGGCACCTCGACTTGCACAAGGCAAGTGAAGAAATACTCTCAGAATAACAAAGAATGGCCTCTTTGCATGGATGCTGCTGGAGAATTGTTGTGCTGTTGCTACTGCTAAAAAACAAATTATGATTTGGGGTTGTTCCCCTCCTCATAAAAAGTTGAAACTCTGGATTCGGGCTCTACTCAAGAAACCCAGAAAACCCAGAAAGCTATCCTGGAATAGCCGACCCCCGAAAAACACCCCCTTGGGGTTCTGCGCAGTTCTTCAATGCCCTGCGTTGCCACTAAAGAAAACCCCTTTAAACTCTACCTAAAACTCTACAAAAATCCTCCAAGAGGCAAGGGTTGGACCCTTGCTCAATCACCCAGCATAAAATCACCTCCAAAAACCCCAATTTAGCACTGCTACCAAAAAGAACTGCGTCCCTCTCTAAGTGTTGCGCAGTCCTCCAAAACACTGATGAAACTGCTGTTGAAATGCTGATAAAACTACTGCTGAAATGCTAATGGAAATACCATGCCCGAGCAGGCACTCGAAGTCCCCCGAGGCTAAGGGTGAGATCTCTGAACGGAGACACTCAATGCACTAAACAGTGCTGCAGACTAGCTAAACAGCCAGCGTGCTCAGAAGTCGA